>JAJOOR010015093.1:0-25312 GCA_036250505.1 Solanum acaule
TCAAGGGATCACAACACATTCACAATGTCCCCAAATCATGAGCACTTCACATATAAAGCCTTTAGGGATTCTAGACCACACACCCACACTTCATCATAAGAGACAAGGACATATTCAACATTGAATAGGTACTCCTAACATGTATATGATCACACATTCATATAGGGGTCATATAAGTAGGGGTCATTCCACAATAGTACTTAACATAATCAATCATGTAGACCACACCTTATCCCTAACATTATCATTCACATTATACTCCTCATCATCAACACACTTTAAACATCATGCTAGCATTGAGGATTTCATACATAACCTTCATAGCATAACTTCATAAACATATGCATCGTAATCATCAATTCACTTCACATATATTTCCTTCAAGGCCATGATCTCAACATGCATAGATAGACAAGAAGTAAACACCGCCACCATAAGTGGGTCAAACCACACAATATCAATTCCCATACTATAGACTAGAAGTTAGGTCAACTTACCAATTCTCCAAGCCATGATCACTATGGATCAATCCTCAACAATTCATAATCAATTGACATATATAGCAATAGGATTCAACAATGTAATTCAATAACATAAACATAATCTAAGTACAATTCTATAAACAAAGGTATCAACCCATAACTTTGCCCATAAAGCCATAATTCTCAACTCATCAATATACCAACAATTCAACATGAATAACTATATATAATCATAGGAAACATCAATACAATCTAATCTAAACATAATTTCACCAATAGAAATCATATTCACAATGACCCACATCATAAGCCAATTTTTGAGAATTTGGGGATTATGGGTTCTTCATGAATTCCTTTGAAAATTATCTTAAAAACCTTAATTCCACATTAATTCATCAATAGAATTATTTAGAAAATCATTTGACAAAGGACCTATGTTTAGATTGAAAATTGGGAATTTTGGTCTTTGAATCTCTTTTGAATTTCTTTTATAGAACTCCTTGAATGAGAGGTCATTCAAGAATCAAGAGTTACCATACCTTAATTATTGAAGACCCATGAAATTGAAGAAGAAATCAATTGAAAACCCATCTTCTAGCTTGAGCTTCATCAAGGTCTTCAATGGAGTTTTTGAGAGAATCTACTTTTGAGAGGGAACGGTCAATTTGAAAAATGTGGTCTAATTTTAGGTTTTGGGGTTTTAACCAACTTAAAATACCCTAAAATAGGTAGAATAACTATTTATAATAATTCCCCAAAGTACCCAAACTACCCCTCAGTTAGTTGGACCTTTTAAACAAGTCAAACTTGAGTTTTATTTTCGCAGATTTCGTCGGGAAACAAGTTCGCGACGTGGAGGTGTTCCCACAAGTTTCTAGAAATTAAATTCTGAGACAGTAGAGTCTGCGACATGTCCGCGATGCGGACCAAATATTTGGCCTTTGGTGGAGCTAGTCTGCGACGCGGACATGCTCCCTCCAAGCACAACTTCAAGCTGCCTTGGCAGCTTGTTTGGCCAAGGTTGGGGTCCTCCTCGGGGACCCTTAGGGTGGTCTCGGGGAGTCGTACCCGAACGTTTTGACCTTAAGACACTAGGGTCACCTCCACTGATTTTAGACTCCAAAAAACACATAAAAACATGAACAACATACTAGAACACACCAACACGTAAAAGACTAGTTTTCGAACGTCTTGGTCGTCCCTTGACGTTTGACTTCCAAACTCTTTAAAACTGACTTAAAAGGCTATTCTTCATTATTTAACAAGCTATTAATGCATAATACCCATGTCAGGCTCTACTTTATCCTACTTTATTTTGAGGGTCGTTATACGACCAGACTTGGACATGGACATTACAAGTTTGAGAGTATTCCCACTCTCATTGACATGTGATGTTGCAGTGTGGCTTTCTGAGCAACCATACAATTCAACCTATACATGGGACCAGCTACACAAAGTGTTCATGGCGAGATATTTTCCGGTGTCCAAGAAGTTGAATCTCAAGGATAAACTAAATAACTTTATAGCGCTACCTGGAGATTTGGTAAGTAGTTGTTGGGATAGATTCACTGGATTCATGAAGAGTGTGCCGAACCACTGCATAGATGATAAGTCATTAAAAGAGTACTTCTACAGAGGACATGATGACAATGGAAAGGTTGTGCTACATACTGTTGCTGGAGGATCTTATGGGGAATGCACTTTTGAGGAGATTGCGGAGAAACTTGAAAGGATCTCTAAGAACAATAGAGCATGGAACACTAGAAAGGCAAATACTAGTAGAAGCACGTTTGATGTCCAAACTGAACCAAGTCAATCAAATTATGATATTCGTAAGGAGATGGCCCAAATGAGGACATAAATTGGCTTGGTATTAAAGCATGTGAGTGGAAATGCAAAAGAATGCGGTAAATTATCAACAAAGAGTCCCACCACCGCCGATTAAAGAGTACTAATATGAGGAAGATGTGAATTTAGTGAATGAACAGACAGGGGATTTCTGAACCAACGCCCAATGTTCCAATTCAGATAATTGGTGCTAAGGTCAAGGAAACCAAGTTCGGAACTATGGTAACTACAACCGTGAATGGAACTATGTCCGTGATGGGAACTTCAATCGTGATAACAACTACAACCAGAATGGCTATGGCAACAGGAATGAGAAGAGTGGACCCTATGTTCCACTTGGTAATAGAGAGGTTGGGACACGTATGACTCGCATAGAGGATATGATGCAAAAGATGGTGAAGAGGTTTGAAGCGACTGATGATAATATGAAGGAGATGCATAATGATTTATCAGGAAATGGTTAGAAAGTTGACACCCATGCAGTATCGATTATGAAACTTGAGCAGCAGTTTAGTTAGTTGTTCGCGACGGTGAACCCACATCAACCAGGAACCCTACCTAGCAATACAATTCAAAATCTGAAAAAGGATGGTCATTGCATGGCAGTCACTACTCGAGGTGGAAAGTAGACTATAGATCCCCTAATGCCGACTGAGGTGGAAAGTGTGACAGAAAAGGGTGAGCATGAAGTCGAGGTTACTGAGGAGCCAAAAGTTGATGCAGAAAAGGAAGTTGAGGTGACACAAAAAGTTATTTCTATACCTAGACCTCCACCTCCATTCCCACAAAGGTTGGTGAAAAATACCAAAGAGGGAAAATATCACAGGTTCATACCTATGTTGAAGCAACTGTCCATAAATGTCCTGTTGATAGAAGCTTTGGAACAAATGCCTAGGTATGTGAAGTTCACGAAAGACTTGGTGAACAAAAAAAGGGTTGTCAATTTTGAGAATGAAGAAAAGTTGAAACATTGTAGTACCATAGCTACTAGGTCACTTGTGCAGAAGAAAGAGGATCCTGGACCTTTCACTATTCCTTGTACTATTGGTATGCTGCACTGTGTGATTTGGGTGCTAGCATTAGCTTGATGCCATTGTTGATCTATAAAAATTTGGGTTTAGGAGCTCCAAAGCCGACTGCAATGCATTTACTTATGGCTGATAGAACTGTGAAGAGACCTATTGGAGTGCTACAAGATGTCCTTATGAAAGTTCAGTCATTCATCTTTTCGGTGGACTATGTTATACTGTATTGCGAGGTTAACTTTGAGGTCCCCATCATCCTAGGGAGACCATTTCTTGCTACTGGGTGTGCATTGGTCGATATGGAGAGAGGGAAAATGAAGTTTTGGTTAAACAATGAGGAGGTAACTTTTAACATTTGTCGGTCTATGAAGCATGAAAGTGATCTTAAGTCAGTGTCAGTGGTCAATCATACTGTGGAGCAAGAATCAGAAGTGTATATTGAAGAGAGGTTAGATGTTAAGGCACTAGCAGTTATGATCATGAATTTTGACACTAATGGTATTGATGACTATGATAAGCTAATTTTTGCACTTGATGGGTTTCAGTTTTGTTTCAAACCAAAGCGGTTGGAATTAGACATAAAGAATCGAGACACCCCACCAGTAAAACCATTCGTTGATGAGCATCCGAAGTTGGAACTTAAGGTTGTTCCATCTCACTTGTGGTATGTATTTTTGGGCCAGAACAACACTTTGCATGTTATTATTGGTGCAGACTTGAATGAAAGGCAAATAGAGGCTTTAATACAGGTATTGAAGCGGTTTAAAAGGGCTATCAGATGGACTATTATGGACATTATTGGGATTCCACCGGGCATTTTTTCTCACAAAATTCAACTCATGCCGGACAACAAGCCAAGTATTGAGCATCAATAGAGGTTGAATCCCCCGATGCAAGAGATTATGATAAAAAAGATCATTATGTGGTTAGATAATGGAGTTATATACCCTATTGTTAACAATAGTTGGGTCTGCCCAATTCAATGTGTGCCAAAGAAAAGAGGAATCAATGTGTTTTCCAGTGCTAAGAATGAGCTTCTAGGGTTACTATTATTACTATCAACCTTGCATGTCAAACACTAGGAAAGAGTTACTAATATTAGGAATACCGCGTTACGAGCTTGTAGGGAACACATATGCCCTAGTTTCCATCTCTTATTAATATATCACACTGCAAATCTTGTTTACTTGTTTTTGAATGATACAAATCAACAAAATTGTTATTTTACTTTAAAAACCCCGTTTGTTACTTTCTCGCAAATCATTTGACTAAACGTAAATAATCGTAAGTAGTCTAAGTCTGAACCATATTCCTCGTGGGATCGACCCTAACCTTAAAGTTAGGTTCTTTAATTGACAACGACCGCTTATACTTCTTTTGGGAGGTGTAATTTGGGCGTATCAACAAGAAAACGTTTAAGTTGGGGGTGTTGATGAGTCACAGATTTCGACTGTTTTAGGGCTTAATTTTTGAAGGAATTAGTGTCCTCAATGCCGATTTTATGCTCACAACTGATGTTAAAATGTTAATTTGCAGCAATGCAGGCAAAAGAGCAAGACAAGGACATTACGAGGCAAAAACGAATAAAAAAGTTGAAGAAGTTAAAGAGAAGAAAGGCCGGTACTCGCCAAAGCCACTCGCCGAGCTGACGTTTCATGAGTTCGAGATTTGGACTCATTTAGGGCTTTATTTATAATAGTTTAGTGTCCTCAAATGCTTATTTTGTTCCAATAACTGATGTAAAATCCTGGATTTCCAGGTATTTGGATTGAGGAACAAAGTAAGGACACTAATTTGCAAAAAGGAACGAAGTGAGCTGAAAGAAGGAAGAAAAGAGAGTCTGGTGATCGCCAAGTCCATTTGGCGAATTGCCGAGTGGCCATTTGATCACCTAAAGTTCCAGTGTGCCAAGCCCTAAAAGAGAAAATCAAGTTGACAAGAGAAAGGAGAAGTCGGCGGATCGCCGAGTGATTCCGCGATGCAGTGTTGGATCGCCCAAAGTAACAGACCTGAAGGATGTTGAAGGCAAAAATAGAAAGGAGATGAAATGGGCCAAAGGGCGGATCGGCAAGCCCGACTTACTGTGCCAAATGGCTCTTCGCAATATATTTTTGGCGACTATAAATACGTTTTTGATTATTTAGTTTATTATCAGATTGTTATAATATTAAGTTCTAAGTTTTGGATAGAGAATTCTGAGTATTGAGACAATTTTCCCTTAGCTTTGAAGAATTGAGCTTTTTCACTTTTGAGAAATTGGAAATGGGTCTTTGATATTCTTCAATTTGGACCTTTGTAAAGATGAAATTAATCGTACCCAGTTGATGCAAACACAATTTGGTAGCGATTTCTATCTTTTTATGATGTCTAGCTAAAACCCCAATTCCTAGGGTGTGACTATGTGACTATGGACTGATTTAGTTTATGGGTATTGCTAATTGTTAGTTTAAATGTTGTTTAGAACTGATTTCAATCATTAATTGTGGTTTAATTTAAGAATTGTAGTTGCAAATGCAGTTCTACCTTTGTGTTTTTGGCTTGCTCGAGAGAGAGGTTTTAAAACCAAGATTATTGATTGATAGTTTGTGGGTATTAGGTTGTCATGTATTCAGCTCGAGAGAGAGAATCCTAAACCCTTTTTCTACACATTCAACTCGAGAGAGTGAATGGACTAAGGCGTAGGCTGTTCTTATTTTGCATGCTTGTCGATGTTCGAGAGAAATCGACTTGATTCGGGGTAAATTGTTCAAGAGAAAGTTTACCTCTTCTATAGTCTAGCTTAATCACTAATTTATAGCTATTTTCTAACAGTTGCAATTACCCATTTGTCTACATTAGCCTACAATCGAATCACACCCAAGAACCCGTCTCATAATTTGTTATTCCGTATTGTTTTGCTGTTGCTGTAGTTTTAATTTCACAACCAAAACCCCCTATTATTTGACATTCGTGTCACCCCTTGATTTGAAGTATGTTTTTATTCATAAATGTCTATTCCTATTACTGATTTGAGCATATTCACACTTGACTCTTAAATCTTAAACACGTACCACTCCTTGTGGGATTCGACCCCAACTCATTTTGTTGGGTTATTATACTGACTAGCGATCGTTGACACTTAGAATTGGATGAAGTGTCTTTGAAACTTTAATCAACCTTTAGCTTGGCTAAAGCTCCAGTAGGTCATCCCATGGACAAAATAAACTGGCGATAGGATAAGAATTTCAGCGATGTCAATTTAGCTCGCCAAAAGTTACTAAAAAGAGATGGTGCAAGGCCATACCAAAAAGGAGAGAAGAAGAGCATTTGGTGCGTCGTTGATTAGGTCGGCGAGCCTGCCTTACTTCACCAAAAGTTACAAACTAATTGGTGAAAAGACAAGCCAAAAAGGGTGAGAAATAGGGCACTCGGCGTATCGTCGACCAGGTCAGCGAATCCTGACTTACTTCGCCAAGTGACTCCGATGCTAAAATTTTGGGAACGTATAAATGCAATTTTCAAAAGAAGAAAAGGAGTTCCCACATTGTCTAGTTCTGGGTTTTTTTATCTTAAACATTTTAAAACATTGATTTTACACTTTTGAAGTAGAGATTTAGATTTTGTTCAATTTTTAGCCTCAATTTGAGCATTTGGAGACTTGTGGATTGTTGCCCAACCTGATGGAAAATATAGTTGGTAAAAATTTCTTATTCTCTATTATGTTTGGATAAAAACCCCTTATTGGGTTGTCATGGATTCAGCTCGAGCGAGTGAATCCTAAACCCTTTTCCACACATTCAGCTTGAAAGAGTGAATGGACTAAGGTGTAGGCTGTTCTTATGTTGTATGCTTGTCGATGTTCGAGAGAAATAGACTTGACTCGAGGTAAATTGTTCGAGAGAAAGTTTACCTCCTCTATAGTCTAGCTTATTCACAAATTTACAGCTATTTTGTAACAGTTGCAATTACCCATTTGTCTACATTAGCCTATAATCAAATCACATCCCAAGAACCCAACTCATTATTTGTTATTCCGTATTGTTTTGCTGCTGCTATAGTTTTAAATTTCACAACCAAAACCCCCTATTATTTGATATTCATGACACCCCTTGATTTGAAGTATGTTTTTATTCGTAAATGTCTATTCTTATGGGTGATTTGAGCATATTCACACTTGACTCTTGAATCTTAAACACATACCACTCCCTGTGGGATTCGACCCCAACTCATTTTGTTGGGTTATTATACTGACTAGTGATCGTTGACACTTAGAATTGGATGAAGTGTCTTTGAAACGTTAATCAAAATGGCGTCGCTGCCGAGGAGTGGTTTTGGTTAAGATTCTTTCACTACAAGAAAAAGCTTCATTTAAGACCAACATTTAGGGACGAGTTAATAATCCCATCTCTAAAAGTATATGTATTGGGACGAGATTTTTTTTCGGTCCTTAATTATGTATCTTTTAGTGAAGGTACTAAATCTAGTCTCCAAAGAAATTAATAACTAGTCCCAAATAATAATTTAGGGGTCTCCTGGAGAGAAAGTGCGGTTACTTGAATATTAAAGAAAAGTCTTATTTTCACCAAAACTTAGAGACAAAACATAAGTGTAATTAAAATTCTAAAAAAACAAAGACAAAAAACGCTTTGTTTCTCAAAACATTGTCGCGAATAAGAAAACCCTAGCAGCATCTGCCTAGCAGCGATCTTAGCATAGCTCGTAGCTCTTACCATTTCATCTACATTTTCTCAAAACAGAGGAAGCACAGGTCTGCCTAGCAGCGATCTCAACTCAATCTTTATTTTCTATCTTACTCGAATCTCATGTATGCCCACCTTCGTGAGTTGATTTTTTTCGTCTCTAATTATGATTTGTTGTTTGTTTTGTGCGATTTATAATTCCTCTTGTTTGATTTACTCCTTTACATTTGGACTAGCTGGTCATTCTTTTAAAGTATATTAAAGTTTGTGCTGTGATAAGATCCAAAATATGAAAGGGATCAATCCTAAGAGAATAGAGTGTTCCTAACAGTTCTTGAACAGTAGAAATCGCAGCTAAATGAACTAAAATAGTGTTTGAGAGATGATATAGAGAGTTGTATTAAACTTGAGAAATCCATTATGAATTACAAGTGAAGTATTGTTCCGATTTTTAGACTGACAGTGAAAGAAAATAGTTGTAGTTGTTCAACAGATCCATGTGCGTAGTCACAAGCCACTAGTTCCTAACAGATTTCTATCTATATGAAAAAATTAGGAATTGCAATTGCACTATTATAAAGTTATCTAATATAAATGGATCATATCATAATGTATTGTGTATGTCTAAAGAATCAATTATATTTTACAATCTAATTAACCCGAACTGATTCAAATTACCTCCTATGGTGTTGCACATCAAAGGCAAAAACAATTATAGTTCCATTTGGGTTTGAAACTTTTAGAACTCGAGATCTTTCAAGAAGATAAGTTCCAATAGTAGCACCATATATTCTTCCATTCTTGTCAAACTGAATATATGTTTTCTGACTAATATAATCTTAGGTATGCCTCCTCTTTCGCGAGTTGATTTTTATTTTCTTCTCTTATTCGGTGTGTTGTTTGATTTCCTCGAGTTACTCTTCTTGTTCAGGTTACTCTTCTTCTCTTAATTAAGCTGCTCGTCTATTTCAAAATAGATTTTAAGTTTGTAGTGTGATAAGATCCCAAAAATGAAGGGGATCAATCGTAGAAGAACTTAATGTTCCTAAATAATAAGAGAACATGGAACTTTTCTTGAATAGAGGCACTCGCAACTCAATGAGCTAAAATCATGTTATGATAGAAGATAGAGTGGGTTGTATTACATTTTATAAATCCATCTTGAATAACAAGTGAACTATTGTTCACTTTTAAAGCTAACAGAGAAGGCGGAAAAAGTGATTGAAGTTGTTAAAAACGGATCAATGTTTGTAGGAACGTGCCACTAATTCCTAACAGATTTCTATCTAACTAAAGAAAAATTAGGAATTGCAATTGCACTTATAAATTTATCTAATATAAATGGATCATATCATAGTGTATTGTGTATGTCTAAAGAATCAATTGTAGTTTACAATCTAATCAACTAGAACTGATGCAAATTACCTCCTATGGTGTTGCACATAAAAGGTAGAAACAATGATAGTTCCATTTGGGTTTGAAACTTTGAAAACTCGAGATCTTTCAAAAACATAAGTTCTAATAGCAGCAACATATATTCTTCCATTCTTGTCAAACTGAATCTATGTTTTCTGTCGACTATAATCTTAGGTATGCCTCCTCTTTTGCGAGTTGATTTTTATTTTGTTCTCTAATTTGGTGTGTTTTTTGTTCGCTTCGTGTAACCATTTTGTTCGAGTTTTTCTTCTTGTTCAGGTTACTGTTATTCTCTAAGATAAGCTGCTCATTTATTTTAAAATAGATTTAAGTTTGTAGTGTGATAAGATCCCAAAAATGAAGGGGATCAATCGTAGGAGAACTTACTGTTCCTAAATAGTTAGAGAATAGTGAACTTTTCTTGAACAAAGGCATGCGCAACTCAATGAGCTAAAATAATGTTGTGATAGAAGATAGAGCGAGTGGTATTAAACTTGAGAAATCTATCTTGAATAACAAGTGAACTATTGTTCAACTTTTAAGGCTGATAGAGAAGGTGGGAAAAGTGGTTAAAGTTGTTTAAACTTATCCACGTGTGTAGTAATGTGCCACTGATTCCTAACAGATTTCTATCTAACTAGAATAAATTAGGAATTTCAATCACACCATTGAATAGTTATCTAATATAAAAGATCAAATCAGTGTATTGTGTGTGTCTAAAATTGTAGTGAAGATTTTCAACCCTCTCATGTTTTTCAATATGTTCTGTAACATGGCATCTTAATCTAAAGAATCGATCCTAATTTTAGAATCAAATTAACTCGAACTAATGAAAGATGTTAAAAACAATTGAATTGATACAAATTACCTCCCATGGTACTACACATAGAAGGTAGAAACAATGATTGTTTCATTTGAGTTTTTAACTTGGGAAACTCAAGATTTTTCAATAAGATACATTCTAATATATAGCTACACCATATATTCCTCCATTCTTGTCTAACTGAATCTCCACAAATTAACCAAAACAACTTTAAATAGTAGATTTTAAGTAGCTTTTAGAAGGAAAAAGATTCAACTAAGTGTTGTAGCAATATGAGTCTATTTTTTTTATCAGAAGCAATCGTAGAGTAGTATATCTCATCTGAATTGTTATTTCTAACTGTTTTGACATTGACAAATACTTCAAGTAATGGATGACTAAAGATATATCATGAGTAATGAGTCAGAGAATAATATATCCAAACAGAGAATGATCTAATTGAAATAGATAGAGACACCTATCAATTTGAAGCCATGTCCATGTAATATAGAGTTTTTAGACATGAAACATAGCCTCTAAGAAAACTACTTTAATTTTTTTTACAAATGTCAACTAAGAAATTTCACTGTATGTATAATAAACTTTTTGCTTTGTATGTTTTAAATCAAATCCAATTACTGAATCACAAATTATGTTCATCTTAAGATTTTTCTTATCCTTCAAATTTTCTTAATCTAATTTTTATGTATTCTCCAAGGTTATGGCACCTAGTAAGCAATGGATGCAACTTTTTCTTGAAAATCGAGTCGACCAAGCCTACTTAGATGAGGTGAAAAAGTTTTTGAATTATGTTATTTCGAGTATGAGAGAAGAAAGTAAAATACTATGTCCATCTTCTGGTCAATTTATTATCTTCTATCTATTTGTTGATAAGTTGTGGTCTAAGCACCTTCTTCCTTTCTCCAGGTGTCGTAAGAAAGGGACGAGAACAAGAACTTACAAGCTTAATCATGTCTTCTAGTCAACGAAAGGGAGCGATACACAGGAACTTTATGGTTCTAAAGATAGCCTATGTGAAAGTTAAGACTCTATTTCCTCCATTTACCAATCAACTTAAGAAATACATCAAAGAAGTCAAATCAAGTAAGTTTTTTCAAAACTATTGACATTTTAATTGCATACATACCAGACTATTAAGCTTGTGTCTTTAAGAATCAATTTCGTAGCTTTGTGTCAAATAGATGGATGGTTTTGGGTGGTCAGGTATCAATTTCGATTTCCTTTCAATTAATAATACATGAAAGAAGCAGTAGAAATATAGAAAACCGAGCTAAGTTGAAGATGTTTCATCATATTAGTACCAAGCCTATTAGAGAGATTATTAATCTGCATGTATTATAAAAAAAATCTTCACGTACAGTTGCATGCAAGTGTTTTTCCTCTGTTTTTTATTTTCTACATGTACAGTTATTTCTAAAGTACTATACTGCATTCATCATGGTAGTAGTGGAGATATGTTAGGTCCATTTTCTTTAAATCGTCATATAGTTGAAGAATTTCTGCATGGTGACTTACATTTCTATGATTATTGCAAGCATATCTTATTTTAGGCCCTGATTTTACAGTTCATTGTCGATAACAACTCCCTACAGTGTGGTATCTCATTGAAGAATATCTCATTTCAGCTTCCCAATTTTCTAGTTCATTATTGATAACAACTCCCTAGCTACAATGTGATATCTCATTATTGATGATCGTAATTTTCCACTCATAGACCACCATTGTTTCATCAATCATGGTTCTTTCTAGATGGAATAATTTAACCAGAACTGACTCAATTCCTAGTTATACGTAATGGTTCTCTTTAACAAGAAAGTTTTAGGATATAAAAGTCATTGTGAATGCAATAGATAGTCCTCTAGGATTTAATGCAATCATTATGAATCCAATCTGTAGACCTTTTAGACTTCTGATACACTATCAAATGCAATTTGTTTTTGTCTCCCAACCTTCTACATCAAGACCTATAAATTTGAAAATTATAGACGATTTAGACTTGTGATACACTACTAAATAGACAGTTGAAGTTCTGATAGGAAACTCTACGACTACGAGGAAACCATAACAAATTTCAGTCATGAACGAATTTGGTTCAGATTTGAAATTTTAGACTTGAAGTTCTGATAGGACGTTTTAGACTTGAAGTTCTGATAGAAAACACTTGAACTCTTTTTTCAGTACTTTTATAATCTAAGAGCATCTAGCAACATTGTGTTTATGCCTGTTATTTGTCTCTTTTTCTTTTTTATTTTGGGGAGGGGGAAAGTTATGTAGTATCTGATCTATGTTCTTAATGTCTACTATTGCAAAATATTGCAGTACAGTACAAGAAGTGGCAGATTCTTGCAAGACTGGTGCTGCGACAAATCTAATATTTGGATTGGCTCTTGGATATAAATTTGTTATCATTCCATATTTGCCATTGTTGTGTCTATATACGTGAGCTTTAGCTTAGCTGCTATGTATGGCATTGCAGTCGATGCTCTGGGAATGCTTTGCACTATAGCCACTAGGCTCGCAATAGATGTTTATGGCCCTATCAGCGACAATGCTGGTGGTATTGCAGAGATGGCTGGAATGAGCCATAGCATTCGTGAAAGGACTGATGCTCTTGATGCTGCTGGGAACACAACAACTGCAATTGGCAAGGTTAGATAAGTCTCCTTCTAATCTGTAGCATTAACCTCGCTATGTTTATCCAATTATGCTACTATCTAATTCATAGAGTCTCAAATGCTAATCAATGGCAAATTGAGTGTTTCCTGATGTCCATAGAATTTCTTTCCAATTAGATGTGTCCTTCACACTTCTTAACTAGAAAGTTTCAGCAACTGTAATTGATCAGAATTTAGATCTAAAATCAGACCTCTATCATGCTACTACTTGCGGAATCGCCTCTATTGTCTTCTCTTGATATAATGCATACTCTCGCTGAATTTTAGAGTTTTTTTGCGATAAGCAGTTTAACTAATTTTAGTGTAAAATTTACATATTACTCCTTATCTATACCAATAGTTACTTATGGTCTTTTAAAAAATTTTGTACCTACAGATTTTGAAGATTGAAGTTACAAGTCAAGATGCAAGTTTAGAAGATGCAAAAGACTATTATTATTTTGCTATGGAAGTTATGCAAAACTTGATATCCTAGTCTAGCTTGAGATGTTGATAAGCTAAGCTTTTTTGTTAAGAAAATATTGAAATTAACATGGGATGTGACCCAATTTTTATATTTATATCAGCCTTTTGTTTGAAGATTTTTTGTAGCAGCCTTATGTTTATTGATAAATATTTTTTATTTTGTGATACGAAACATAAGAAACTTTGGCAGTCAATTAGAGACCAAAAATGTTGCTCGTCCCTAAAAGTTCATCTAGGACGAGACAATTTCTCGTCCCTAAAGTGATCTACGATGAGGTGGTTTCTCGTCGCTACAGGGATTTAATGACCAGAAAATAACTAGTTTTTAAAGAAGAGAATCAACTATTTGGGATGAGATATATGGTCTCTAAAAGTATTTTGCGACCAGCTTTGCTTCCGTCTCTAAAAACATTTATGGACCAGCTAACGAAACCCGTCGCAATTGACCTTTAGTGAAGAGGTCTATTAGGACGGGTGGCGACCAGCCTTTCCTTGTCGCAATAGACTATTTGGGACCATATTTGGACTTTTTGGGACCAGATTTCCCTTCCTTAGAGGGTGTTTTTCTTGTAGTGTTTAGTTAAGTTGAATTTTGTTCTTGCTAGTCATAGTTGAATCTACTTACTTTAAGTTTTGGTTTGTGTGTTGCTGTTTTGAACAGAGGAAATGAGTGTGAACGGAAACAATGGTAGCCAAGTGGGCCACCAAGATGATATCAATAACCTCAACGATGTCAATGAACCTAGTGTCAATGACCTCATCTAATGGGTGGAATTGGTGCCATTAGCTTGCCTTCAACCGAAGGGAATGCTATGTTCCATATTCCAAGTACCAGCTCTTGCAATTGAAAAGGTTGTTTGGTGGGATGGCTCATGAGGATCCCCATGAGCATATTAGAAACTTTGATGATGTTTGCGGGCCATTCTCCTTCAAGAACATATCCCAAGAGTCGACCCTTAGCCAGACGATCACTTCTCATTCCGTCTCTATCAAATAGTTGGAGACCCGAATGGTCATATTTTGTCTCATTTAAACTCGAGACAATAAGGGGGACTGCCTAGTGATACTATGGCCAACCCCAAGAATGAAGTTTGAGTGAGGACTTGCGTCGTGCCACGACGTTAACTAAGGCGCTGCTTGTCGCCGAATGGGCGAGAACTGAACGGTTTTTAAAGGTCAAAGGTTTAAACTTTCAAACTCTTTCACATTCCCTCACTTTTCAACTTTCCAAACTCACACCCACACATTATTTTCCTCTATTTTTGCATTAGTACCATTCTTTAGTCGTCGATTGTGTGTTCGAGATTGGATTCTTTGCCGCCTAGCTTTTCAAATCTCGTATTCGGCATAAAAGGTTGGTTTTCTGAACCCCGAACTTAAATTTAGCAATTAATCTCTATTGCAATTGTTCTTATCTTAGTGATGTGTGCTGGGCCTCTCTGATTCGTAATTGTATGCTTGTGTGCCTATTTTAATTTGAATATCATGCCTATATTGCCTAATTTTTTATTTCCTGAAATTTTGTGCTTAAAATTGATTAATCTTGTTGGGTTGAGTTTTGTTGTTGTTGGGTCTAGTCGGGTGAAGTCTAAGTAACCCACATTTGTGTCAAATAATGCACTTTGCCCAATGATGGAGCGGTTGACGTCATTCTTAAGGGCTTAAGTCATCAAATGGCCAAATTTGGCCAAACCAGGAAAAATCTGAGTATCCCGGGGGCATGGGTGTAATGGGTCTTAGTCTAATTGAATAGTGTATGCTTTGATTTTGTTTTCGGGGGCTGCAAGGTTGAATTTGGAAAATAGGGTTAAAAGTAGGCACGTTGGGCAGTTTGGCGAGCTGGGTCGAGCTCGTTGAACCACTCGGCGTTCGCCGAATCCCCCTATCTCTCCTTTAATTTCATGCTTAAATTGAGTTTGGGTTCTATAACATTCGGCGAGAAGCCTGAGTTCACCGGGTGCACTAGACGACTCGCCGATTGTCTTTCTTAATCGCCCTTTCTGCGCCCCTAACCCCTATAATACACTGTAACTTTCAGCGGGATTGTCCTTGCTCGCCGAATGCTATCGATGATTCGCCGAAAGGCACTTCCCATCTCCGACAAGCTAATTTTCTGAGAATGTTTTAGCCAATCCTTTCGGCGACCCGGATCTGGCTCGCTAAAGTGATTCGGCGAATCGCCGATTGGTTCGGCGAGTCTGTCTGCAACTGTTTTTCTGCACATTTCCTTGAAATGTTTCTCACTTTCTATGTTGTGTTTGCAGATCTGGCTAGACCAAAAGTGGTTGGTAGGGACATGTCGCCCCACAAGAGGGCCAAGGGAATCAAAATCAACAAGGATGCAGCTGTAACCAAGGCTAAGGCTACCAAACTTCCCACCACAAGTGGGTAGGGAAAAGGCAAAGGAAAAACACATGCTCCTGCGTCACCATAGGCCAGCTCCAGTAGTGACGGGAGTTATGCCACTCACCTCACCACTTTTGAGAGTGAGGGTGAGCACCAAGATCCACGGGCTACCAATTCTGAGACTGAGGATGATGAGCTAATAGTAGCCTAGAGGGTGGAGCTGCGATCCAAGAGGATGAATAATCCGTCTAGGATCAGGCCACCACTACTCCTTCTACTCCAGCACATGTTGTGGTCCTAGCACCACCGGTACAGGGTCCTTCTCCCCGGTCTATGAACAAACTGAAGACTGAGGGGATGAGGACCATCATAGAGGAAAAGAGGTTGTCCACTGATGGAGTCATCGACAGATATCCTGAGATCATGAGTTGCCTAAGGTCATACAAGTTCCAGTTGTTCACTAAACCCTATGGTCCTTATGTTCCAAATTGGGTCCGGGAGTTCTACACTACTTATGAAGCTCTAGTGCCACAAGGGAAGAAGTCGGCTTCCAAATTTAAGTCAGTAGACTATGTGGTTGTCAGGGGTAGAAAAATGAAGTGTGATATTGATGCTATCAATGCAGTCCTGGAGTGCTCAAATGATATTGACGATGACTGTCAGCACATTATCAGAACAAAAACACTGGAGAACATAAAAAAGTTGTTGGCTCCGCTGATATCAGATGGTACTCCCAAGTGGCTCGAGGTTGGAGCACCCATTGAGAAAAAGGATCTAAATATAACAACACGGTTCTAGTTTGGCTTCATCAGCAGTACTATCATGCTATCCCAGAACGAGTCGATTCTCCTCCACGCAAAAGTAACATGTCTTGGTTGCATCATTGATGGGACACGGCCGAACCTGGGGATGATTATTGCACAGGAGATGCTTATGAGGGCCAAGCAGAGACAGACATCCCTTCCATTACTGGTGTTGATTACCGAGCTATACAGACAGGCTCGGGTGCCTAGAGATGAAAAGAAAGATGTGGAAGTGATTCCCACATCTTCTACCGACATCCGGAGGATTGAGGCGGAGTACTTAAAAGATGAGGCCGAGAAGAAGAAGGCAGCCCCGGTGGACTCATCCCCGGTTGTTGACGTTCAAACACTACTTGCAGAGGCAGTATTGCCTACTCCGGCCCCTAGGCCTTCAGGTGTATCCATCACTACCCCTTCCATGACGCCTAGTTCCTCTACAGCTCCCTTGCCTCCCAGGTCTACTTCTGCTGCTGCCTAACCTCTATTCACCCAGGTTGCACTACTACGAATGGGGCAACTAACCCATTCTATTGATAGACGTACCTCCATACTTAAGGCCACCATTCATGGCATGATCGAGAGGGATCTTATTGATGTTGTGACACCATTAAGTTCTACTATTGATGCCCTTGCGGTGCCGTATAGCAGTGTGTGAGCAAGGCCAAGGGGCCACTAATGAGGTGACCGCTCTGAAGGCCGCCATTACTGAGCTGAGGAGAGACGTGGACCAGCTGAAGTCCATCGACATGTCGATGATTTTTTGGACAGTAGAGATCCATGATGTGCCAGTTGATCCAGATGTGCCTTCGGCTACCACCGGAGATGAGGTTCGAGTTGATGAGGTGGCTGCTGCTGAGTCCAAGTCGGAGACTGATGAGGAGCAGCTTGGTGTTGATGAGGAGGCATCTTATGAGGGTCTCATGGAGACTGAGGAGGCCATGGTTGATGCAGCTGTGCAGACCTCTTTGGCAGACACACCCTTGGCTGACCCTAGTGGAGCTGGTACTGTTGATATGACTCTGGGCATTAATGCCTAAGTCCAGAGTGTTGCACCGGGAACTGATTCCCCAATAGATGGAGCGACTGCATAGACATGACTTATCTTTACCTCCCTCTCTGTTATTTTTATTGATTTTTAGATGTTTATTGCATTTGAGGACAAATTGTTTTTTGTTTGCGGTGGGATGAGGTATTTCCATACCTACCTCTTGTGATTATGACTTTTCTGTATATATTGGGTTTTGTGCTATATATTATGTTTTGGCACTCTGTTGTGGATATTTGAGCTTGTGGCTCTTTGTTTTAATTGAAAATGGTTTTTGGACCCTTCTAAAAAAATTGCCACCCTTCTTGATTGTGTTTGAATGTGGCTATTCTTGTGAAAATTTGAGTATTGGTTATGATCAATACCGATGACTTGAATGGTGCTCTCAATCAAACAAACATGAATATGCAGCTACGATAAGGCCAAATGAAGTTACATAGATAATATGTGAACTTTTTGCATCTCGTTGTGACTAGTCAGTTATCAAATTGAGTCTCTTGTGATGAACATTGCACACTAGCGAAAGTATGGAGTCTTGTTTGACATTGGTGTCAATGCCTTGTGTGATGAGCTTACCGTGAACCATGTGTGATGACACCTAGAATTTACCCCGTTGGTCCGGTTGACTAAGTGATGCAAGCTCTTGAAATGATGTTAGGCAACAATTTTAAAAAGTGAAACAATTTGACATTACACCTCTTTTGTGGCCAACCTTGTGAGTGTGTGAACTTTGCTTGAGCACCCTTTGAGCCTTAGCCTTTTCTTGGAAGAAACTTGATGAGACCCCTCTTTATCCATTCACCCATAATCCTCATGAATTGTGGTTTGTTTGAATAGCCAACTTAGGCCAAAAGCCTAAGTTGGGGGTGTGGTGAAAAGAGAAGGTAAATCAAGAAGTGCAAAGAAGTCCCCCTTGACCAATGATTTTGAGAAAGATGGAACCCCTCCATACAAAAAAAAGAGAAAAAGAAAAGAAAAAGAATGAAAAAGTTGTGGAATAAAGTTATGAAAGTTGCAAATCAAATGGGGTGTCCGATATTCCATGGAAAGTTAATAATAGGGTGAATTGTGAGCATGAATGAGAATGATGAAGAGAAGGAAGGAAGTGTTGTTCATACCACATTTCATAAGGATAGCAGCCACTGAGCCTAAATGACCATACATTTACACGCAACCCCGTTACAAACCTTGAAAAGGCCTTTTTGATCTTGAGTGACCTGAAACAAGTGTTGATTGGAAAATAAGGGTAAACCTATAGGTGGAATCATGCATGTGTTCATCTTTGTGAGTGTGAGAGTTGTTTTTTATTCCGGAGCTATAAATTGTTGAACAAATTGTGTGTGAATATGGAATCGTCTTTGTGTAAGGGCATTTGAATACCTTTGTTGAGCTTGAACTTGCATTTGAAGCAAGTATTGTGAACTTGAGAATCTTTGATAATGGTGAGTCACAACTTGAATCTTTGAGTGCACAATTGATCCTTGCTTAAGTAAGTTGAGTCTTGTTGTGTGCATTCATGATTGAGTCTTGTGCAGCACTGTTTGAGACATCCTTTTTGAACTGCTAAACTTGAGTTTTACTTGAGGACAAACAAAAGTTTAAGTTGGAGGTGTTGATGAGTCCGAGATTTGGACTCATTTAGGGCTTTATTTATAATAGTTTAGTGTACTTAAATGCTTATTTTGTTCCAATAACTGATGTAAAATCCTTGATTCCAGGTATTTGGATTAAAGAACAAAGCAAGGACACTAATTTGCAAAAAGGAATGAAGCGAGCTGAAAGAAGGAAGAAAAGAGGGTCTGGTGATCGCCAAGTCCATTTGGCGAATCTCCGAGTGGCCATTTGACCTCCTAAATTTCCAGTGTGCCAAGCCCTGAAGGAGAAAATCAAGTTGGCGAGAGAAAGGAGCAGTCGGTGGATCGCCGAGTGATTCTGCGATGTAGTGTTGGATCGCCCAAAGTAACAGACCTGGAGGATACTCAAGGCCAAAATAGAAAGGCGATGAAATATGCCAAAGGGCAGATCACCGAATTGATCGGCGGGCCCGACCTACTGCGCCGAATGGCTCTTCGCAACATATTTTTGGTGACTATAAATACTTTTTTGAATATTTAGTTTATTATCAAATTGTTATTAAATTGAGTTTGAAGTTTTGGATAGAGAATTTTGAGTATTGAGACAATTTTCCCTTAGCTTTGAAGAATTGAGTTTTCTCACTTTTGAGAAATTGGAAGTGGGTCTTTGAGATTCTTCAATTTGGACCTTTGTAAAGACGAAATTAATCGTACCCAGTTGATGTAAACACAATTTGGTAGCGATTTCTATCTTTTTATGATGTCTAGCTAAACAACCCCAATTCTTGGGGTGTGATTATGTGACTATGGGCTGATTTAGTTTATGGGTATTGCTAATTGTTAGTTTAAATGTTGTTTAGAAGTGATTTCAATCATTAATTGTGGTTTAATTTAAGAATTGTAGTTGCAAATGCAGTTCTACCTTTGTGTTTTTAGCTTGCTCGAGAGAGAGGTTTTAAAACCAAGATTATTGATTGATAGTCTGTGGGTATTGGGTTGTCATGGATTCAGCTCGAGAGAGTGAATCCTAAACCATTTTCCACACATTCAACTCGAGAGAGTGAATGGACTAAGGTGTAGGCTATTCTTATTTTGCATGCTTGTCGATGTTCAAGAGAAATCGACTTGATTCGGGGTAAATTGTTCGAGAGAAAGTTTGCCTCCTCTATAGTCTAGCTTATTCACTAATTTACAGCTATTTTCTAACAGTTGCAATTACCCATTTGTCTACATTAGCCTATAATCGAATCACACCCAAGAACCCGTCTCACTATTTGTTATTCCGTATTATTTTGCTGCTGGTATAGTTTTTAATTTCACAACCAAAACCCCCTGTTATTTGACATTCGTGTCACCCCCTGATTTGAAGTATGTTTTTATTCATAAATGTCTATTCCTATTGCTGATTTGAGCATATTCACACTTGACTCTTGAATCTTAAACATGTACCACTCCATGTGGGATTAGACCCCAACTCATTTAGTTGGGTTATTATACTGACTAGCGATCGTTGACACTTAGAATTGGATGAAGTGTCTTTGAAACGTTAATCAACCTTCAGCTTGCCTAAAGCTCCAGTAGGTTAGCCCATGGACAAAACAAACTTGGCGATAGGATAAGAATTTCAGCGATGTCAATTTAGCTCGCCAAAAGTTACTAAAAAGAGATGGTGCAAGGCCATACCAAAAGGAGAGAAGAAGAGCATTTGGTGCGTCGCTGATTAGGTCAGCGATCCCGCCTTACTTCACCAAAAGTTACAGAGTAATTGGTGAAAAGACAAGCCAAAAAGGGTGAGAAATAGGGCACTCGGCGTATCGTCGACCAGGTTAGCGAATCCCGACTTACTTCGCCAAGTGACTCCGATGCTGAAATTTTGGGAACGTATAATTGCAATTTTCAAAAGAAGAAAAGGAGTTCCCACATTGTCTAGTTCTGGATTTTTTTATCTTAAACATTTTAAGACATTGATTTTACACTTTTGAAGTAGAGATTTAGATTTTGTTCGATTTTTAGCTTCAATTTGAGCATTTGGAGACTTGTGGATTGTTGCCCAACCTGATGGAAAATATAGTTGGTAACAATATCTTGTTCTTTATTATGTTTGGATAAAACCCCCTTCTTGGGGGTGTGATTATGTAGTTGGATGCACTAATTAGCTAATGGGTGTAGTTAATTGCTGATTTTATTGTTGATTTGAAGTGGGTTTAGTTAATAGTTTGTTTTTTAATTGAGGAATTGTAGTTGCAAATGCAATTCTAGCTTAGTATTGTATCATTGCTTGAGAACGAAGTGTTAGCTTTAAATTGTTAGTTGATGACTGTAGTGATTGTGTTGTTGCCAGAACCATTTCCCTTCGGCTTTATATCATGTCACTAGCCAGAACCATTTCCCTTTGGCTTTTTATCACATCACTAGCCGAAATCATTTCTCTTCAATTTTATATCATGTCAGTTGCCGGAACCATTTCCCTTCGGCATAACATCACATGTCTCATCACAGCGCACAATAATATCCAATTCAAATAAGCAATCACACCATAAAGAAGAGACGACAATTCAAGCGATTCAAGTCCACATTAATGCTATCAAAACATTTCATCAATTGATCAAATAAGGTTCACAACAAGGCAATTCACAAAACATTAGGATGGACACGTTGCCTTTTCATTAATCCCCTTTTTATTCATTAACATTAATCAAGTGGAACAATAAAACCATCACCTCATTCTCATTACTCCCAAATACACAAAATGTAGGGAAATACACGTTTCTACTAGATTACAAAGTTTAAGAGATTACTTACCTCAATTCAATCAAATGATCAATCTAATACGTGAGTGTTCCCTTTCTAAACAACATCCAAAGCCAGACAATCTATTTCATTCAAGTAGCCACAATAAGATTACAAAATTAACAACTCCTAATTCATACATTTTGGAAAAATGAGTCAATCAACTCAAAAATTCAATTCTGAAAATGAGGTTTGAATCCGAAAACCTTTACTTGAAAACATTACCCAAGGCATTTGGAACTCATTGGTGTAACAGTTCACAATCACCATTTAAGTTAAGAACTCAAGTTCTTGGAAAATCTTGTCATTTGCCAATCAAAATCCAAAGTTTTAATGTTAAAATTCATAAATAATCAAAGAAAAATGAAGTTTAGGGTAACAAAATCCATAAATAATTATAGAATTATGTTTTTTTAATATATATTCTAATCTGTTCAATATGTTATTCAAAATTGATTTGAAAATAAATTTATAAAAATATCATTCAACTGTAAGAATTATATAATACATAACAATATCATAATACTATGATTTTTCTTAATGATATTTAATTTAATCTAATGATTAATTTTTTTATATCCTTGTTATTTTAATAAGAGGACAATATGGATCGAGTGAGAGTATTTATGCTTTTGAATAATTTAATAAATAAATAAATTAATAATGCTAAAAATTATTATTGTCAACTCTAGACACTGAATTAAGCACATATATTTATTTATTTAAGGCTCTGATACCAACGTTACAGGATCACTGACCTGGCAGTAGTCCGCCCAGTCATAGATCAAGCAATTTAATATCCTTAGAGGTAGTCCAACTACATAAGAATCGAAATATATAAGAATTTTAACATAGTTTCTCAGACTGCATGGTTTGATTATTTTACCTAAGAAAAGGTCCTGTCAAGAAGCTAATACAGACTTTTATTGAGCACATGTATCTGATAGTTCTAACCGGGTATGAAGCGCCCTACTTATCAAACTCTCTTTCGGGCTAAAAACCACGGCTCATCAGTCAAAGCCAATAAGAGTAATACTAGATCTGACTGTACCTCAATCTTACAACCAAGTCGAGAAGTCATACTAAAATTCCTATATATTTAAATAAAGCTTAGATCCGTTCATGGTCTATATAAAAGAGAAGTTAGTTATCCGGCATAGATATATATTTTTAGCCGGACATAGTCACGGCTTAACTAGAAGATAAAAAGATAAAACTGAAAATAAAGTAAGTACCTTGTAGCAAACAACACTCTTTAATTATTTCGGCCAAAGTCCGGCAAGCTTACAATACTTAGAAGATTTTTACAAGAGAGAGAGACGAAAGCAAGAAGAGGTGGTTTCTAAAACCTGCCTTTAATTTGAAGAAAAACATACTTATTTATAGGAAAAGAAAGCATCTTTGTACAGGATACTGGGCCCCTATCTAGGTCCTGGCAACAGTGTATCTACTGTTGATGAACAGTGTTGCTACAGTAGCGCGGGCCCGCTACCGTTTCGGATAAGCTTTACACTGCTAAATCTTGTCCTTTAGTTTTGCCAAAAAAATTTCGGCTTTCTTCAGTGTATCTACTGTTAATCAATAGTGTTCATCTTGTCTTTATTTTTCAATTCCCGAAGTAAACTTTCCACTTTAGACAGCATATCTTCTGACACAGGTTTCTCTGATTCGCAAGGCTGGGCGTCTTGAGCATCATCTGCGATATCATCACTCGTTTCACTTCTCATTGAAGTGTCTGATTTTTCATAGTGAGACATAATGAGGAGTAGATTCCTCCTGACTTTGTCCAAATATTCTTTTATCATTTCTTCTTTATTTCCATCTTGAATGGAAATTCTTCTAGCAATATGCTTGACAGAGTTGTCAGCAATTATTCCTTTGTGAGGAATAGTACCATAATCTTGGATTTTTTGAGAAATAGAGTCCAATAATTCTTGGCCATATAATGATTTAGTCAGGGGATCCTTCTTCATTAATTTATCCCAGAAATTATTATAATAAATCCGATATAAACATGGAATTTGTTCTTCAGTAAAACCTACTTCAGGAGTCCATTTATGGATCCATGGAATCGAGAATTCTATAAAGAAATAAATTTGTTCAATTTGTTCTATATAACAAACACGATCCGAGTGGTATAAATCATTAAGGTCTGGTGAAACCTTAACCCAGTTTTTGTATAACTTTAAAAAGGGATCAGGTAAAATCTTTACCGTCGATCCGTGGTATGACCACCAGTTCAAGAACCAATTAGGAATCGGGTCAGCAAATATCTTTGCACAAACTTTGATAAACCAAGTGTGTTTATGCCTTTCATTGTTATAATAAAAGACTTTGTTAAAAGCGTTAATATAATCCCAATAAGTGAAATTGGTTGGGATTTTATTGAGGTTGATCTGCCTTTCTTTCATCGAGGATATTCCCCAATCTTCAATTGATATAATTTGCTTTATGATCATTTTAGAGAAGTTATAAACGTTTTCGCTGGTGTTATACCCTGAGAAGTGTTGAAATTCAACACTACCTGTATTCATCAAAATGGTCTCGTAATACGAGCGGGTTTTGTATGATTCTCCTGGGAAGTATAATCCGTTAAGTAAATATCGCTGGTGTTATCTCAGAGTTTTCAAGAAGAAATATCATTTCTTTCTTTGCTGCCCTTTCATAGGATCTTATATCATCAATCTCTTCTTTCACCACCGATGCAAAAGTATCTCTTTGCTTTTGAGATAAATATGCTTGCAGTTGAGCGTGTAATGGATTATTTTCTGGAATATCATCCAGAAGTATCGAAGAAGTAGCTTCTTTTGAAGAGCTTGTTAGTTTAACTAAACTCATTCCTCCCCTTTGTATAATTGGAGAGCTGGACAAGGATCCGTATGACGATCTGGATGTTTTTGAGGAGGATGATCTTCCCCTTCCACGAGTATAACTGCCCCTTCCTTTAACCTTGGTTACCCAAGGAGGATCCATCCTGCAAACATAGCATTTAGTTTTAATCATCTAAAAGGTCATAAATTTCATAACAATAAAAGTTTTCATAAAGTTATTGTTCAATCATGTAATCAGCGACGATATCCATCACCATTCCGTGTATAACTTTCCATAAAATATATTCCTGTAAATCTCTATTAAGAGGAACTGCCTTCAAAATCGTAATCAAATCTTTATCAGGAAAGAAGTCAAGAAAACCCATTGTTTAGGAAGAAAGATATTCTCTAGATAAGAAGTCTGGGAGGGAATTATCACTTCCCTTTTTATATTGAATTTCGAAATCAAAAGGGGCTAATTGTGCCTGCCACCTAGCAAATATTAATTTAGACGCATCATGTTTAAAATCT
>JAJOOR010015094.1:0-26512 GCA_036250505.1 Solanum acaule
ATTGGCCGTGAGGGTCAACTGGCTCCATAGATAAGGTCTTAATGGACGTCTAGGTAATAATTTTGGCAAAAATGAGGTCAGAATTCTAGATCACCAAAAAATCCGTGGACTATTGCACAAGAAAATCGGTAAAATGGGGGGTTAACCAACTCTTGGGCTTGTTTGACCTCGAAAATGGGCCATTCTGGCCGTGAGGGCCAACTGGCTCCATAGGTAATGTCTTAATCGATGTCCAGGTAAAATTTTGGAAAAAATGAGGTCGTAATTCTGGATCACCAAAAATGATGGTGACCTATAGCACATGAAAATCAGCAAAATGGGGGGTTTACCTGCTCTAGGGCTCGTTTGACCTTGAATATGGGCCATTCTGGTCGTGAGGGCCAACTGGCTCCATAGGTAATGTCAAAACGGACGTCCAGGTAAAATTTTGGCAAAAATAAGGTCGGAATTTTGGATCACCAAAAAATCTGTGGACTATAGCACACGAAAATCGGTAAAATGGGTGGTTTACCTGCTCTAGAGCTCGTTTGACCTTGTAAATGGGCCATTTTGGCCGTGAGGGCAAATTTGCTCCTTAGATAAGGTCTTAACGGATGTCCAGATAAAATTTTGACAAAAATGAGGTCGAAATTCTGGATCACCAAAAAAGATGGTGACCAATAACACACAAAAAATGGCAAAATGGGGGGTTTACCTGCTCTAAGTCTCGTTTGACCTTGAAAATGGGCCATTTTGGTCATGAGGGCAAACTGGCTCCATATATAAGGTCTTAACGGATGTCAAGGTATAATTTTGGCAAAAATGAGGTCGGAATTCTGGATCACCAAAAAATCCGTGGACTATAACACACGAAAATCGATAATATGGGGGGTTTACCTTCTCCAGGGCTCGTTTGACCTTGAAAATAAATCATTTTGTCCGTGAGGGCCAACTGTCCCCCATAGGTAAGGTCTTAAAAAACGTCCAGGTAAAATTTTGGTAAAAATGAGGTCGGAATTTCGGTTCACCAAAAAATCTATGGACTATAGCACATAAAAATTGATAAAAATGGGTTATTCTAGCCGTGAGGGATAACTGGATCTATTGGTAAGGTCTTAACGGACGTCTAGCTAAAATTTTGGCAAAAATGAGGTTGGAATTCTAGATCACCAAAAAAGATAGTGACCTATAGCACACGAAAATTGAAAAAATAAGGGGTTTACCTGCTCTAGGGCTCGTTTGACCTTGAAAATGGGCCATTTTGGCCGTTAGGGCCAACTGGCTCTATACTTAAGGTCTTAACGGAAGTCCAGGTATAATTTTGGCAAATATGAGGTCGGAATTCGGAATCACCAAAAAGTCTGTGGACAATAGCACACGAAAATCGGTAAATTGGGAGGTTTACCAGCTCTTGGGCTCCTTTGACATTGAAAATGGGTCATTCTGGCCGTGAGGGCCAACTGGCTCCATAGGTAAGGTCTTAACGGACGTCCAGGTAAATTTTTGGCAATAATGATGTTGGAATTTTGGATCACCAAAAAAGATGGTGACCTATAGCACACGAAAACGATAAAATAGGGGAATTACCTCCTCTAGAGATCGTTTGACCTTGAAAATGGGTTATTCTGGCCGTGAGGGCTAACTGGATCCATAGGTAAGGTCTTAACAGACGTCTAGGTAAAATTTTGGCAAATATGAGATTGGAATTCTGGATCACCAAAAAAGATAGTTACCTATAGCACATGAAAATCGGTAAAATAGGGGGGTTTACCTTCTCTAGGGCTCGTTTGACCTTGTAAATGAGACATTTTGGCCGTGAGGGCCAACTGGCTGTATAGATAAGGTCTTAATGGACGTCCAGGTATAATTTTGGTAAATATGCGGTCGGAATTCCGAATCACCAAAAAATCTGTGGACTATAGCACACGAAAATCGATAAAATGGGGGGGTTATCTGCTCTTAATCTCGTTTGACCTTGAAAATGGGCCATTCTGGTCGTGAGGGCCAACTGGCTCCATAAGTAAGTTCTTAACGGACGTCCAGGTAAAACTTTGGCAAAAATGAAGTCTGAATTTTGCATCACCAAAAAAGATAGTGACCTATAGCGGACGAAAATCGGCAAAATAGGTTTTACCTTCTCTAGGGATTGTTTGACCTTGAAAATGGGTCATTCTGGCCGTGAAGGCCAACTGGCTCCATACGTAAGGTCATAATGGACATTCAGGTATTATTTTGGCAAAAATGAGATCCGAATTCTGAATCACCAAAAAATCTGTGGATTATAGCACACGAAAATTGGTAAAATAGGTGGTTTACCTTCTCTAGGGATCGTTTGAACTTGAAAATGGGTCATTCTGGCCGTGAGGGCCAGCTGGCTCCATAGGTAAGGTCTTAACGGACATCCAGGTATTATTTTGGCAAAAATGAGGTCGTAATTCCGGATCACCAAAAAAACAGTGGACTATAGCACACGAAAATCTGTAGAAATGGGGTTTTACCTTCTCTATGGATCATTTGACCTTGAAAATGGGTTATTCTGGCCGTGAGTGCTAACTGTCCCCATAGGCAATGTCTTAACGGACGTCTAGGTAAAATTTTGGCAAAAATGAGGTCGAAATTCTGGATCACCAAAAAAGATGGTGACCTATAGCACACGAAAATCGATAAAATAGGGGGTTTACCTACTCTAGGACTCGTTTGACCTTTAAAATGGGCCATTTTGGCCGTGAAGGACAACTGGCTCCATAGATAAGGTCTTAAAGGACGTCCAGATATAATTGTTGCAAAAATGTGGTTGGAATTCTGAATCACCAAAAAATTCATGGACTATAGCACACGAAAATTGGTAAAATGGGGGGTTAACCTGCTCTTGTGCTCGTTTGACCTTGAAAATGGGCCATTCTGGCCGTGAGGGACAACTGGCTCCATAGGTAAGGTCTTAACGGAGGTCGAGGTAAAATTTTGGCAAAAATGAGGTCGGAATTCAGGATCACCAAAAAAGATTGTGACTTATAGCACACGAAAATTGGCAAAATAGGGGTTTACCTGCTCTAGGGTTCGTTTGACCTTGAAAATGGGTCACTTTGGCCGTGAAGGCCAACTAGCTCTATAGATAAAGTCTTAACGGACGTCCAGGTAAAATGTTGGCAAAAATGAGGTCGAATTCTGAATCACCAAAAAATCTGTGGACTATAGCACACGAAAATAGGTAAAATAGGGGGTTTACCTGCTCTAGGGCTCGTTTGAACTTCAAAAAGGGCCATCCTGGCCATGAGGGACAACTGGCTCCATACATAAGGTCTTAACGGACGTCCAAGTAAAATTTTGGCAAAAATGAGAACGGAATTCTGGATAACCAAAAAAGACGGTGACTATAGCACACAAAAATCGGCAAAATGGGGGTTTACCTGCACTACGGCTCGTTTGACCTTAAAAATAGGCCTATTTGGCCGTGAGGGCAAACTGTCTCCATAGAAAAGGTCTGAACGAACGTCCAGGTAAAATTTTGACAAAAATGAGGTCGAAATTCTGGATCACCAAAAAATATATAGACTATAGACACGAAAATCAATAAAATAGGGGCTTTACCTGCTCTAGGGCTCGTTAGACCTTGAAAATGGACCATTCTAGCCGTGAGGGCAAACTGTCCCCATACATAAGGGAATAACGGACGTCTAGGTAAAATTTTGGCAAAAATGAGGTCGAATTCAGGATCACCAAAAAATCCGTGGACTATAGCACACGAAAATTGGTAAATAGGGGGTTTATCTTCTCTAGGGATCGTTTGACCTTGAAAATGGGTCATTCTGGCCGTGAGGGCCAAATGGCTCCATAGGTAAGGTCTTAACGGACGTCCAGGTATAATTTTGGCAAAAATAATGTTGGAATTCCGGATCACCAAAAAATTCGTGGACATAGCACATGAAAATCGGTAAAATAGGGGTTTACCTTCTCTAGAGATCGTTTGACCTTGAAAATGGGTCATTCTTGCCGTGAGGGCCAAGTGGATCCATAGGTAAGGTCTTAACGGATGTGCAGGTAGAATTTTAGAAAAAATGAGGTCGGAATTCTGGATCCCCAAATAAGATGGTGACGTATAGCACACGAAAATCGGCAAAATAGGGGGTTTACTTGCTCTAGGGCTCATTGGACCTTGAAAATGGGCCATTTTGGCCGTGAGGGCCAACTGGCTCCATAGATAATGTCTTAACGGACGTCCAGGTATATTGTTGGCAAAAATGAGGCCGAAATTCTGAAACACCAAAAAATCCGTGGACTATAGCACACAAAAATTGGTAAAATGGGGAGTTTACCTACTCTTCGGTTCGTTTGACCTTGAAAATGCGCTATTCTGGTCGTGAAGGCCAACTGGCTCAATAGTTAAGGTCTTAATGGACGTTCAGGTAAAATTTTGGCAATAATGAGGTCGGAATTCTGGATCACCAAAAAAGATGTTGACCTATAGCATACGAAAAATCGGCAAAATAGGGGGTTTACCTGCTCTAGGGCTCGTATGACCTTGAAAATGGGCCATTTTGGCCATGAGGGCCAACTGGCTCCATATATAAGGTCTTAACGGACGTCCAGGTATAATGTTGGCAAAAATGAGGTCAGAATTCTGAATCAATAAAAAATCTGTGGACTATAGCACACGGAAATCGGCAAAATAAGGGTTTACTTGCTCTAAAGCTCGTTTGACCTTGAAAATGGGCCATTTTGGCCATAAGGGCCAACTGGCTACATATATAAGGTCGTAACGGACGTCCAGTTATAATCTTGGCAAAAATGAGGTCAGAATTCCGGATCACTATTAAATTTGTGGACTATGTTACACGTAAATTAGTAAAATGGGGGGTTAACCTGCTCTAAAGCTCGTTTGACCTTGAAAATGGGTCATTCTGGCCGTGAGGGTCAAATGGCTCCATAGTTAAGGTTTTAACGGATATCCAGGTATAATTTTGGAAAAAATAATGTTGGAATTTCGGGTCACCAAAAAATTCGTAGACTATAGCACATGAAAATCGATAAAATTGGGGGTTTACCTTCTCTAGGGATCGTTTGACCTTGAAAATGGGTCATTCTGGCCGTGAGGGCCAACTGGCTCAATAGGTAAGGTCTTAATGGAGGTCGAGGTAAAATTTTGGCAAAAATGAGGTCGGAATTCTAGATCACCAAAACATCTATGGACTATAGCACACGAAAATCGGTAAAATGGGAGGTTTACTTCCTCTATGGCTCCTTTGACCTTGAAAATGGATCGTTTTGGCCGTTAGGGCCAACTGGCTCCATAGGTAAGGTCTTAACGGACATCCAAGTAAAATTTTAACAAAAATGAGGTCGGAATTTCGGATCACCAAAAAATCTGTGGACTATAGCACACGAAAATTGGTAAAATGGGAGTTTACCTGCTTTAGGGCTCGTTTGACTTTGAAAATAGGCCATTTTGGCCATGAGGACAACTAGCTCCATATATATGGTCTTAACGAACGTCTATGTAAAATTTTGGCAAAAATTAGGTCGTAATTTCGGATCACCTAAAAATCCGTGGACTACAACGCACAAAAATCGGTAAAATGGGGTTTTACCTGCTCTAGGGCTCGTGTAACCTTGAAAATGGGCCTCATTGGCCAGCGGGCACACTGTCTCCATAGGAAAGGTCTTAACGAACGTCCAGGTAAAATTTTGGCGAAAATGAGGTCGAAATTCTGGATCACCAAAAAAGATGGTGTCCTAAGCACACGAAAATCGGCAAAATAGGGGGTTTACCTGCTCTAGGGCGTGTTTGACATTGACAATTGGCCATTCTGGCCGTGAGGGCCAACTGACTCCATAGATAAGGTCTTAACGGACGTCCAGGTATAATGTTGGCAAAAATGAGGTCGAAATTCCGAATCACCAAAAAAGATGGTGACCTATAACACACAAAAATTGTCAAAATGGGGGGTTTACCTGCACTAGGGCTCGTTTGACCTTGAAAATGGGGCATTTTGGCCGTGAGGGCTAACTGGCTCCATAGATAAGGTCTTAACGGACGTCCAGGTATAATGTTGGCAAAAATGAGTTCGGAATTCCGAATCACCAAAAAATCAGTGGACTTTAGCACACGAAAATTGGTAAAATATGAGGTTTACCTGCTCTTGGGTTCGTTAGACCTTGAAAATAGGCCATTCTGGCAGTGAGGGCCAACTGTCCCCATAGGTAAGGTTTTAACGGACGTCCACGTAAAATTTTGGCAAAAATGAGGTTGGAATTCCGAATCATCAAAAAATCAGTGGACTATAGCACACGAAAATGGGTAAAATGGGGGGTTTACCTGCTTTAGGGCTCGTTTGACTTTGAAAATGGGCCATTTTGGCCATTAGGGCCAACTGGCTCCATAGAGAAGGTCTTAACGGACGTCCAGGTAAAATATTGGCAAAATTAGGTCGACATTCTAGATCACGAAAAAATCTTTGGACTATAGCACACGAAGATCGGTAAAATGGGGTTTTACCTGCTCTAGGGCTCGTTTGACCTTGACAAAGGACCTATTTGGCCGTGAGGGCAAACTGTCTCCACAAGAAAGGTCTTACCGAACGTCCATGTAAAAGTTTGGCAAAAATGAGTCCGAAATTCTTGATCACCAAAAAAATCTATGGACTATAGCACACGAAAATCGGTAAAAATGGGGGGTTTACCTGCTCTAGGGCTCGTTTGACCATAAAATGGATCGTTTTGGCCGTGAGGGCCTACTTTCCCCATAGGTAAGGTCATAACGGACGTCCATGTAATATTTTGGCAAAAATGAGGTCCGAATTCTGGATCACCAAAAAATCCGTGGACTATAGCACACGAAAATTGGTAAAATAGGGGGGTTTACCTTCTCTAGGGATCGTTTGACCTTGAAAATGGATCATTCTGGCCGTGAGGGCCTAATGGCTCCATATGTAAGGTCTTAACGGACGTCCAGGTATAATTTTGGCAAAAATAAGGTTGGAATTCCGGATCACCAAAAAATTCTTGGACTATTGCACATGAAAATCGGTAAAATGGGGGGTTTACCTTCAATAGGGATCATTTGACTTTGAAAATGGGCCATTCTGGCCGTAAGGGCTAACTGGCTCCATAGGTAAGGTCTTAACGGACGTCCAGGTAAGGCTTTAGAAAAAATGAGGTCGGAATTCTGGATCACCAAAAATAATGGTGACCTATAGCACATGAAAATCGGCAAAATAGGGGGGTTTACTTGCTCTAGGGCTCGTTTGACCTTGAAAATGGGACATTGTGGCCGTGAAGGACAACTGGCTCCATAGATAAGGTCTTAACGGACGTCCAGGTATAATGTTGGCAAAAATGAGGTCAGAATTTCAAATCACCAAAAAATCAGTGGACTATGCACACGAAAATCGGTAAAATGGGAGGTTTACCAGCTCTTGGGTTCGTTTGACCATGAAAATGGGCCATTCTGGCCGTGAGGGACAATTGGCTCCATAGGTAAGGTCTTAACGGACGTCCAGGTAAAATTTCTGCAAAAATGAGGTCAGAATTTTGGATCACCAAAAAAGATGGTGACCTATACCACACGAAAATCGGCAAAATGGGGGTTTACCTGCTCTAGGGCTTTTTTGACCTTGAAAATGGGCCATTTTCGCCGAGAGGGCCAACTGGCTCCATATATAAGGTCTTAACAGATGTCAAGGTATAATTTTGGCAAAAATGAGGTCAGAATTTCGGATCTCCAAAAAATCCGTGAACTATAACACATGAAAATCGGTAAATATGGGATTTTACCAACTCTAAGGCTCGTTTGACCTTGAAAATGGGCCTATTTTGCCGTGAGGGCAAACTGTCTCCATAGGAAAGGTCTTAGCGAACGTACATGTAAAAGTTTGGCTAAAATGAGTTCGGAATTTCGGATCACCAAAAAATCGGTGGACTATAGCACACGAAAATTGGTAAAATGGGGGTTTACATGCTCTAGGGCTCGTTTGACCTTAAAAATGGGCCATTTTGTATGTGAGGGCCTACTGGCTCCATAGGTAAGGTCTTAACGGACGTCCAGGTAAAATTTTGGCAAAAATCAGGTCGAAAATCTGGATCACCAAAAAATCTGTGGACTATAGCACACGAAAATCGGTAAAATGGGGGGTTTACATGCTCTAGGGCTCGTTTGACCTTGAAATTGGGACATTTTGGCCGTGAGGGCCAATTGGCTCCATATATAAGGTCTTAAAGGACGTCCAGGTATAATTTAGGCAAAAATGAGGTCGGAATTCTGGATCACTATAAAATTTGTGGACTATGTTACACAATAATCGGTAAAATAGAGGGTTTACCTTCTCTAGGGATCGTTTGACTTTGAAAATGGGTTATTCTGGCTGTGAGGGCTAACTAGATCCATAGGTAAGGTCTTAATGGACGTCCAGATAAAATTTTGGTAAAAATGAGTTCAGAATTCTGGATCAGCAAAAAAGGAGGTGACCAATAGCACACGAAAATCGGCAAAATAGGGGGGTTCACCTGCTCAAGGGCTCGTTTGACCTTGAAAATTGGCCATTTGGGCTGTGAGGGCCAACTGGCGCCACAGATAAGGTCTTATCGGACGTGCAGGCATAATGTTGGCAAAAAGGAGGTCAATATTTCGAATCACCAAAAAATCCGTGGGCTTATAGCACAAGAAAATAGGTAAATGGGGGGTTTACCTGCTCTTGCGTTCGTTTGACCTTGAAAATGGGTCATTCTGGCCATGAGGGCCAACTGGCTCCATAGGTAAGGTCTTAACGGACGTCCATGTAAAATTTTCGCAAAAATGAGGTCGGAATTCTGGATCACCAAAAAAGATGGTGCTATAGCACACGAAAATATGCAAAATGGGGGTTTACCTGCTCTAGGGCTCGTTTGACCTAGAAAATGGGTCATTTTGGCCGTGAGGGCCAACTGTCCTCATAGGTAAGGTCTTAACGGACGTCCAGGTAAAATTTTGGCAAAAATGAGGTCGAATTACGGATCACTATAAAATCTGTGGATTATGTTACACGAAAATTGGTAAATTGGGGGGTTTACCTTTTCTAGGGCTCGTTAGACCTTGAAAATGTGCCATTCTGGCCGTGAGGGCCCATTGTACCCACAGGTATGGTCTTAACGGACGTCCAGGTAAAATTTTGGCAAAAATGATGTTCGAATTTCGGATCACCAAATAATCTGTTGACTATAGCACACGAAAATTGGTAAAATAGGGGGTTTACCTGTTCTAGGGATCGTTTGACCTTGAAAATGGGTCATTCTGGCCGTGAGGGCCAAATAGTTCCATAGGTAAGGTCTTAACGGACATCTAGGTATAATTTTGGCAAAAACAAGTTTGGAATTCCGGACCACCAAAAAATTTGTGGACTATAGCACATGAAAATCGGTAAAATGGGGAGTTTACTTTCTCTAGGGATCGTTTGACCTTGAAAATGGGTCATTCTGGACGTGAGGGCTAATTGGCTCCATAGGTAAGGTCTTAACGGACGTCCAGGTAAAACTTTAGAAAAATAAATAAGGTCGGAATTCTAGATCACCAAAAAAGATGGTGACCTATAGCACACGAAAATTGGCAAAATAGGGGGTTTACATGCTATATGGCTCGTTTGACCTTGAAAATGGGCCATTTTGGCCGTGATGGACAACTGGCTCCACATATAAGGTCTTAACGGACGTCGAGGTGTAATGTTGGAAAAAATTAGGTCGAAATTCCAAATCACCAAAAAATTCGTGGACTATAGCACACGAAAATCAGTAAAATGGGCGGTTTACATGCTGTTGGCTTCGTTTGACCATGAAAATGGGTCATTCTGGCCGTGAGGGCCAACTGACTCCATAGGTAAGGTCTTAACGGACGTCCAGGTAAAATTTTTGGAAAAATGAGGTCGCAATTCTGGATCACCCAAAAAGATGTTGACCTATAGCACACGAAAATCGGCAAAATGGGGGTTTACGTGCTCTAGGGCTCGTTTGACCTAGAAAATGGGCCATTTTGGTCATGAGGGCCAACTGGATCCATATATAAAATCTTAACAGACGTCCAGGTATAATTTTGGTCAAAATGATGTCGGAATTCCGAATCACTATAAAATTTATGGACTATGTTACACGAAAATCAGTAAAATGGGGGGTTTACCTTCTCTAGGGCACATTAGACCTTGAAAATGGGCCATTCTAGCCGTGAGGGCCAACTGTTCCCATAGGTAATGTCTTAACGGACGTCCAGGTAAAATTTTTGGCAAAAATGAGGTCGAATTCTGGATCACCAAAAAATTCGTGGACTATAGCTCACGAAAATGGGTAAAATGGGGGGTTTACCTGCTCTAAGGCTCGTTTGACTTTGAAAATGGGCCATTTTGGCCATGAGGGCCAACTGGCTCCATATATTACGTCTTAACGGACGTCCAAATAAAATTTTGGTATAAATGAGATTGGAATTCTAGATTTCCAAAAATCTGTGGACTATAGCACACGAAAATCGGTAAAATTGGGTTTTACCTGTTCTAGGGCTCGTTTGACCTTGAAAATGGGCCTATTTGGCCGTTAGGGCAAACTGTCTCCATAGGAAATGCCTTAACGAATGTCCAGGTAAAATTTTGGCAAAAATGAATTCGGAATTCTTGATCCCCAAAAAATCTATGGACTATAGCACACGAAAATCTGTAAAATGGGTGGTTTACCTGCTCTAGGGTTCGTTTGACCTTGAAAATGGATCATTTTTGCCGTTAGGGCAACCTGTCCCCATAGGTAAGATCTTAACGGCCGTCGAAGTAAAATTTTGGCAAAAATGAGGTCAGAATTTCGGATCACCAAAAAATATGTAAACTATAGCACACGAAAATTGGTAAAATTGGGGGTTTACCTGCTCTATGGCTCGCTTGACCTTGAAGAAGGGCCATTTTGGATGTGAGGGCCAACTGGCTCCATTGGTAAGGTCTTAACGGACGTCCATGTAAAATTTTGGGAAAAATGAGGTTCGAATTCAGGATCACCAAAAAATACATGGACTATAGCACACGAAAATAGGTAAAATTGGGGGTTTGTCTGCTCTTAGGCTCGTTTGACTTTGAAAATGAGCCATTTTTGCCATGAGGGCCAACTGGCTCAATATATAAGGTGTTAACGGACGTCCAGGTATGATTTTGGCAAAAATGAGGTCGGAATTCCGGATCACTATAAAATATTTGGACTATGTTACACGACAATCAGTAAAATGGGGGGTTTACCTTCTCTAGGGATCGTTAGACCTTGAAAAGGGTCCATTCTGGCCGTGAGGGCCAATTGGCTCCATAGGTAAGGTCTTAATAGACGTCCAGTTAAAATTTTGGCAAAAATGAGAGCGGTATTCTTTATCACCAAAAAAAAATGGTGACTTATTGCACACGAAAATAGGCAAAATTGGGGGTTTACCTGTTCTAGGGATCGTTTGACCTTGGAAATTGATCGTTTTGTCCGTGAGGTCCAACTGTCCCCATAGGTAAGGTCTTAACGAACGTTCATGTAAAATTTTGGCAAGAATGAGGTCGGAATTCTTTATCACCAAAAAAGACGATAACCTATAGCACACGAAAAATAGCAAAATGGGTGTTTACCTGCTCTAGGGTTCGTTTGACCTTGGAAATGGATCGTTTTCGCCGTGAGGGCCAACTGTCCCCATAGGTAAGGTCTTAACGGACGTCCAGGTAAATTTTTGGCAAAAATGAGGTTAGAATTCTATATCACCAAAAAATCCGTGGACTATAACACACGAAAATCGGTAAAATCGGTTTTCACCTACTCTAGGGCTCGTTTAACCTTGAATATGGGCATATTTGGCCGTGAGGGCAAACTGTCTCCACAGGAAAGGTCTTAACGAACGTCCAGGTAAAATTGTGGCAAAAATAATTTCAGAATTCTTCATCACCAAAAAATCTATAGACTATAGCACACGAAAATCGGCAAAATAGGGGGTTTACCTGCTCTAGGGTTCGTTTGACCTTGAAAATGGGCCATTCTGGCCGTGAGGCCAACTGGCTCCATAGGTAAGGTCTTAACGGATGTCCAGGTAAAATTTTGGCAAAAATGAGGTCGGAATTCTGGATCACCAAAAAAGATGTTGACCTATAGCACACGAAAATCAACAAAATGGGGGATTTACCTGCTCTAGGGATTGTTTGACCTTGAAAATGGGCCATTTTGGCCGTGATGGCCAACTAGCTCCATATATAAGGTCTTAACGGACGTCCAAGTATAAATTTGGCAAAAATGAGGTAGGAATTCCAGATCACTATAAAATATGTGGACTATCTTACACAAAAATCAGTAAAATGTGGTATTTACCTTCTCTAGGGCTCGTTAGACCTTGAAAATGGGTCATTCTGGCCATGAGGGCCAAATGGCTCTATAGGTAAGGTCTTAACGGACGTCCATGTATAATTTTGGCAAAAATAAGGTTGGAGTTCCGGATAATCATGGACTATACCACATAAAAATCGATAAATTGAGGGGTTTACCTTCTCTAGGGATCGTTTGACCATGAAAATGGGTCATTCTGGCTGTGAGGGCTAACTGGCTCCATAGGAAAGGTCTTAACGGACGTCCAGGTAAAACTTTAGAAAAATAAATAAGTTCGGAATTCTGGATCACAAAAAAGATGGTGACCTATATCACACAAAAATTGGTAAAATAGGGGGTTTACCTTCTCTTGGGATAATTTGACCTTGAAAATGAGTCATTCTGGCCGTGAGGGCCAACTGGCTCCATATATAAGGTCTTAACGGACGTCCCGATAAAATTTTGGCAAAAATGAGGTTCAAATTCCAGATCACCAAAAAATCTGTGGACTGTAACACACAAAAATCGGTAAAATAGGGGGTTTACCTTCTCTAGAGATCGTTTGACCTTGAAAATGGGTCATTCTGACCGTGAGGGCTAAATGGCTCCACAGATAAGATCTTAACGGACGTTCAAGTGTAATTTTGGCAAAAATAAGGTTGGAATTCAGGGTCACCAAAAAATTCGTGGACTATAGCATATGAAAATCGATAAAATAGGGGGTTTACCTTCTCTAGGGATCGTTTGACCTTGAAAATGGGTCATTCTGGCCGTGAGGGCCAACTGGCTCCATAGATAAGGTCTTAATGGACGTCCAGGTATAATGCTGGCAAAAATGAGGTCGAAATTCTGAATAACCAAAAAATCCATGGACTATAGCACACGAAAATCGATAAAATGGGGGGTTTACCTGCTCTTGGGTTCGTTTGACCTTGAAAATGAGTCATTCTGGCCGTGAGGGTCAATCGGCTCCATAAGTAAGGTCTGAACGGACGTCCAGGTAAAATTTGGGCAAAAATGAGGTCGTAATTCTGGATCACCAAAAAAGATGTTGACCTATAGCACACGAAAATCGACAAAATGGGGGTTTACCTGCTCTAGGGCTCGTTTGACCTTGAAAATTAAACATTTTGGCCATGAGGGCCAACTGGCTCATAGATAAGGTCTTAACGGACATCCAGGTATAATGTTAGCAAAAATGAGGTCGAAATTTTGAATCACCAAAAAATCCGTAGACTATAGCACACGAAAATCGGCAAAATGGGGGTTTACCTGCTCTAGGGCTTAGTTTGACCTTGAAAATGGGTCATTTTGGCCGTGAGGGCCAACTGGCTCCATATTTAAGGTCTTAACAGACGTCTAGATATAATTTTGGCAAAAATGATGTCGGAATTTCGGATCACTATAAAATCTGTGGACTATGTTACACGAAAATTAGTAAAATAGGGAGTTTACCTTCTTGAGGGATCGTTGGACCTTGAAAATGGGTCATTCTGGCTGTGAGGGCCAACTATCCCTATTGGTAAGGTTTTAACGGACGTCTAGGTAAAATTTTGGAAAAATGAGGTCAAAATTCCGGATCACCAAAAAATACGTGGACTATAGTTCACGAAAATGGGTAAAATGGAAGGTTTGCCTGTTCTAGGGTTCATTTGCCTTTGAAAATGGGCCATTTTGGCCATGAGGGCCAACTTGCTCCAAATATAAGATCTTAACGGACGTCCAGGTAATATTTTGGCAAAAATGAGGTTGTAATTCTAGATCACCAAAAAAGATGGTGACCTATAGCACACGAAAATCGGCAAAATGGGGTTCACCTGCCCTAGGGCTCGTTTCACCTAGAAAATGGGCTATTTTGGCTGTGAGGACCAACTCACTCTATATATAAGGTCTTAACGGATGTCCAGGTATAATTTTGGGAAAAATGAGGTCGTAATTCTGGAACACTATAAAATCTGTGGACTATGTTATACGAAAATCGGTAAAATGGGGGGTTTACCTTCTCTAGGGCTCGTTAGACCTTGAAAATGGGTCATTCTGGCCGTGAGGTCCAACTGTCCCCATAGGTAAGGTCTTAACGGACGTTCACGTAATATTTTGGCAAAAATGAAGTCAAAATTTCTAATCACCAAAAAATCTATTGACTATATTACACGAAAATTGGAAAAATTGGGGGTTTACCTGCTCTAGTGCTCGTTTGACTTTGAAAATGGGCCATTTTGGCCATGAGGGCCAACTAGCTCCATATCTAAGGTCTTAACAGGTCTTAACGGACGTCTAGGTAAAATTTTCGCAAAAATGAGGTCGGAATTCTGGATCACCAAAAAAGATGGTGACCTACAGCACACAAAAATTGTAGAAATAGGGGGTTTACCTGCTCTAGGGCTCGTTTGACCTTGAAAATGGGACATTATGGCCATTAGGGCCAACTGGCTCCGTAGATAATGTCTTAACGGACGTCCAAGTATAATTTTGGCAAAAATAAGGTTGGAATTCTGGATCACCCAAAAATTCGTGGACTATAGCACATGAAAATCGGTAAAATGGGGGGTTTACCTTCTCTAGGGATTGTTTGACTTTGAAAATGGGTCATTCTGGCCGTGAGGGCCAACTGGTTACATAGGTAAGGTCATAACGGACGTCCGGGTATTATTTTGGCAAAAATGAGGTTGTAATTCCGGATCACCAAGAAATCTGTAGACTATAGCACACGAAAATCGGTAAAATGGGGATTTATATGCTCTAGGGCTCGTTTGACCTTGAAAATGGGCCATTTTGGCCGTGAGGGCCAACTGGCTCCATATATAAGGTCTTAACGAACGTCCAGGTACAATTTTGGCAGAAATTATATCGGAATTCTGGATCACTATAAAATCTGTGGACTATGTTACACGAAAATCGGTAAAATGACGGGTTTACCTTCTCTAGGGCTCATTTGACTTTGAAAATGGGCCATTTTGGCCATGAGAGACAACTGGCTCCATATATAAGGTCTGAACGGACGCCCAGGTAAAATTTTGGCAAAAATTAGGTTGAAATTTCGGATCATCAAAAAATCCGTGGATTATAATACACGAAAATTGGTAAAATGGGGTTTTACCTACTCTAGGGTACGTTTGACTTTGAAAATGGGACATTTTGGCCATGAGGGCCAACTGGCTCCTTATATAAGGTCTTAACAGACGTTCAGGTAAAATTTTAGCAAAAATGAGATCGGAATTTCAGATCACCAAAAAATTTGTGGACTATAGCACACGAAAATTGGCAAAATTGGGGGTTACCTGCTCTAGGGGTTGTTTGACCTAGAAAATGGGCCATTTTGGATGTGAGGGCCAACTGGCTCCATAGGTAAGGTCTTAACGGACGTCTAGGTATAATATTGGCAAAAATGAGGTCAGAATTCCGGACCACAAAAAAATCCATGGACTATAGCAAACGAATATCGAGAAAATGGGGGGTTTACCTTCTCTAGGGATCGTTTGACCTTGAAAATGGGCCAGTCTGGCTGTGAGGGCCAACTGGCTCCATAGGTAAGGTCTTAACGGATGTCCAAGTAAAACTTTGGCAAAACTGATGTCGCAATTCTGGATCACCAAAAAAGATGGTGACCTATATCAGATGAAAATCAGCAAAATGGGGGATTATCAACTCTACGGCTCATTTGACCTTGAAAATGGGCCATTTTGGCCGTTAGGGCCAACTGGCTCCATATATAAGGTCTTAACAGACGTCCAGGTATAATTTTGGCAAAAATATGGCCGGAATTCTGGATCACTATAAAATATGTGGACTGTTACATGAAAATCGGTGAAATAGGGGGTTTACCTTCTCTAGGGCTCTATAGACCTTGTAAATGGGTCATTCTAGCCGTTAGGGCCAAGTGGCTCAATAGGTAAGGTCTTAACGAACGTCCAGTTAAAATTTTGGCAAAAATGAGATCGGTATTCTTTATCACCAAAAAAGATGGTGACCTATTGCACACGAAAATAGGCAAAATGGGGGGTTTACTTACTCTAGGGCTCGTTTGACCTTGGAAATGGATCGTTTTGACCGTAAGGGCCAACTGTCCCCATAGGTAAGGTCTTAACGGACGTCCAGGTAAAATTTTGGCAAAAATGAGGTCGAAATTTTGGATCACCAAATAATTCTTTGACTATAGCAGACGAAAATCGGTAAAATAGGGGGTTTACCTGCTCTAAGGCTCGTTTAACCTTGAAAATGTGCCATTTCGACCGTGAGGGCAAACTGGTTCCATAGATAAGGTCTTAACGGACGTCGAGGTAAAACATGTTGGCAAAAATAAGGTCGCAATTCTGGATCACCAAAAAATCTGTGGACTATAGCACACATAAATCGGTAAAATTGGGTTTTACCTGCTCTAGGGCTCGTTTGACCTTGAAAATTTGTCTATTTGGTCGTGAGGGCAAACTGTCTCAATAGGAAAGGTCTTAACGAATATCCAGGTAAAATTTTAGCAAAAATTGGTAAAATGGGGGGTTTACCTTCTCTAAGACTCGTTTGACCTTGAAAATGGATTGTTTTGGCCATGAGGGCCAACTGTCCACATAGGTATGGTCTTAACGGACGCCCAGGTAAAATTTTCACAAAAATAAGGTCGAAATTTTGGATCACCAAAATTTTCGTGGAATATAGCACACGATAATTGCTAAAATGGGGGGTTTACCAACTCTAGGGCTCTTTCACCTTAAAAATGGGCCATTTTGGATGTGAGGGCCATCTAGCTCCACATGTAAGGTCTTAACGAACGTCCAGGTATAATTTTGGCTAAAATGAGGTCGAATTCCAGATCACCAAAAAATCTGTGGACTATAGCACACGAAAATTTGTAAAATGGGGGGTTTACCTTCTCTAGGGATCGTTTGACACTGAAAGTGGGTCATTCTGGCCGTGAGGGCCAAATGGCTCCATAGGTAAGGTATTAACGGACGTCCAGGTATAATTTTGGCTAAAATGAGGTTGGAATTCTAGATCACCAAAAAATTCATGGTCTATAGCACATGAAAATTGGTAAAATAGGGGGTTTACCTTCTCTAGGGATCGTTTGACCTTGAAAATGGGCTATTTTGGCCGTGAGGGCCAACTGGCTTCATGGATAAGGTCTTAACGGATGTTCAAGTATAATTTTGGCAAAAATGAGGTCGGAATTCTGGATCACCAAAAAAGGTGGTGACCTATAGCACGCAAAAATCGGCAAAATGGGGGATTTACCTGCTTTAGGGCTCGTTTGACCTTGAAAATGGGTCATTTTGTCCATGAAGGCCAACTGGCTCCATATATAAGGTCTTAACAAACGTCTACGTAAAATATTGGCAAAATTGAGGTCGGAATTCTGGATCACTATAAAATCTGTGGACTATATTATACGAAAATCGGTAAAATGGGGGGTTTACCTTCTCTAGGTCTTGTTAGACCTTAAAAATGGGCAATTCTAGCCGTGAGGGCCAACTGTCTCCATAGGTAAGGTCTTAACGGACGTCTAGGTAAAGTTTTGGCAAAAATGAGGTAGGAATTCCGGATCACCAAAAAATTCGTGGACTATAGCACACAAAAATTGGTAAAATGGGGTTTTACCTACTCTAGGGCTCGTTTGACCTTGAAAATGGGCCTATTCGGCCGTGAGGGCAAACAGTCTCCTTAAGAAAGGTCTTAACGAATGTCCAGGAAAAATTTTGGGGTAAATGAGTTCAGAATTTGTTATCACCAAAGAATCTATGGACTATAGCACATGAAAATCGGTAAAATGGGGGGTTTACCTGCTCTAGGGCTCATTTGACCTTGAAAAAGGGCCATTTTGGCCATGAGGGCCAATTAGCTCCATATATAAGGTCTTAACGGACGTCCAGGTAAAATTTGGCAAAAATGAGGTCGTAATTCTAGATCACCAAAAAATTTGTGGACTAATAGGACACGAAAATCGGTAAAATGGGGTTTTACCTGCTCTCGGGCTCGTTTGACCTTGAAAATGGGCCTATTTGGCCGTGAGGGCAAACTGTCTCCAAAGGAAAGGTCTTAACGAACGTCTAGGTAAAATTTACGCAAAAATGATTTCGGAATTCTTGATCACCAAAAAATCTAAGGACTATAGCACATCAAAATCGGTAATATATGGGATTTACCTTCTCTAGGGATCGTTTTACCTTGAAAATGGGTCATTCTGGCCGTGAGGACCAACTGGCTCCATATATAAGATCATAACGGACGTACATGTATAATTTTGGTAAAAATGAGGTGGAAATTCCGGATCACCAAAAAATCCTTGACAAATAGCATACGAAAATTGGCAAAATAGGGGGGTTTACCTTCTCAAGGGCTTGTTTGACTTTGAAAATGGGTTATTTTGGCCATGAGGTCCAACTGGCTCCATAGATAAGGTCTTAACGGACGTCCAGGTATAATGGTGGCAAAAATGAGGTCGGAATTCCAGATCACTATAAAATCTGTGGTCTATGTTACATGAAAATCAATAAAATGGGGGGTTTACCTTTTCTAGGGCTCGCTAGACCTTGAAAATGGGTCATTCTAGCCGTGAGGGCCAACCGTCCCCATAGGTAAGGTATTAACAGACATCCAAGTAAAATTTTGGCAAAAATGAGGTCGGAATTCTGGATCACCAAAAAATTTGTGGACTATAGGACATGAAAATCGGTAAAATAAGGTTTTACCTATCGTATGGCTTGTTTGACCTTTAAAATGGGCCTATTTGGCCGTGAGGGCAAACTGTCTCCATAGGAAAGGTCTTAACGAACGTTGAGGTAAAATTTTGGCAAAAATTAGTTCAAAATTCTCGATCACCAAAAAATTTATGGACTATAGCACACAAAAATCGGTATAATGTGAGGTTTACCTTCTCTAGAGCCCGTTTGACCTTGAAAATGGATTGTTTTGGCCGTGAGGGCCAACTGTCCCCATATGTAATGACTTAACGGATGTCCACGTAAAATTTTGGCAAAAATGAGGTCGGAATTTTGGATCACCAAAAAATTTATGGACTATAGCTAACGAAAATTGGTAAAATGGGGGGTTTACCTACTCTAGGGCTCGTTTGACCTAAAAAATGGGCCATACTTGACGTGAGGGCCAACTGGATCCATAGGTAAGGTCATAACAAACGTCCAGCACAAATTTTGGCAAAAATGAGGTCAGAATTCCAGATCACCAAAAAAGAGGTGGACTATAACACACGAAAATCGGCAAAATAGGGGGTTTACCTGCTCTAGGATCGTTTGACCTTGAAAATGGGCCATTCTGGACATGAGGGCCAACTGGCTCCATAGATAAGGTCATAACGGACGTCCAGGTAAACTTTAGCAAAAATGAGGTCAGAATTCTGAATCACCAAAAAATCAGTGGACTATAGCACACGAAAATCGGTAAAATGGGGGTTTACCTGCACTAGGGATCGTTTGACCTTGAAAATGGGCCATTTGGCCGTGAAGGTAAACTGTCTCCATAGGAAAGGTCTTAACGAACAGCCAGGTAAAATTTTGGCAAAAATGAGTTCGGAATTATTGATCACCAAAAAATGTATGGACTATAGCACATGAAAATCGGTAAAATGGGGGGTTTACCTGCTTTGGGGCTCGTTTGACCTTGAAAATGTATCATTTTTTCCGTAACGGCCAACTGTCCAAATAGATAAGGTCTTAACGGACGTCCACGAAAAAATGAGGTCGGAATTTTGGATCCCCAAAAAAAATGGTGATATATAGCACACAAAAATCGGCAAAATGGTGGTTTACCTATTCTAGGGCTCGTTTGACCTTGAAAATGGGCCATTCTGGCTCCATAGATAAGGTCTTATCGGACGTCCAGGTATAATGTTGGCAAAAATGAGGTCGGAAATTTGAATCACCAAAACATCCGTGCATTATAGCACACGAAAATTGGTAAAATTAGGGGTTTACCTGCTCTAGGGCTCGTTTGACCTTTAAAATGGATCGTTTTGTCCGTGAGGACCAACTGTCCCCATAGGTAAGGTCTTAACGGACGTCCAGGTAAAATTTTGGCAAAAATGAGGTCGGAATTCTGGATCACCAAAAAAGATGGTGACCTATAGCACACGAAAATGGCAAAATAGGGGGTTTACTTGCTCTAGGGCTCATTTGACCTTGGAAATGGGCCATTTTAGCCATGAGCGCCAACTGGCTCCATAGATAATGTCTTAACGGACGTCCAGGTATAATGTTGGCAAAAATGAGGTCAGAATTCCGAATCACCAAAAAATTCGTGGACTATAGCACACGAAAATCGGTAAAATAAGGGGTTACATGCTCTTGGGTTCGTTTGAAATTGAAAATAGGCCATTTTGGCCGTGAGGGCCAACTGGCTCAATAGGTAAGGTCTTAACAGACATCCAGGTAAAATTTTGGCAAAAATGATGTCAAATTTTGGATCACCAAAAAAGATGGTGACCTATAGCACACGAAAATCGGCAAAATAGGGGGTTTACCTGCTCTAGGGCTCGTTTGACCTTGAAAATGGGCCTTTTTGGCCGTGAGAGCAACTGGCTCCATATATAAGGTCTTAACGGACGTCCAGGTATAATTTTGGCAAAAATAAGGTCCGAATTTTGGATCACTATAAAATCTGTGGAATATGTTACACGAAAATCAGTAAAATGGGGGGGGGGGGGGGGGTTTACCTTCTCTAGGGGTCTTTTGACATTGAAAATGGGTCTATTTGGCCGTGAGGGCAAACTGTCTCCATAGGAATGGTCTTGACGAACGTCTAGGTAAAATTTTGGCAAAAATGAGTTCGGAATTCTTGATCACCAAAAAATCTATAGACTATAGCACACAAAAATCGGTAAAATGGGGGGTTTACCCGCTCTAGGGCTCGTTTGACCTTGAAAATAGATCATTTTGGCAGTGAGAGCCAACTGTCCCCATAGGTAAGGTCTTAACGGACGTCCTGGTAAAATTTTGGCAAAAATGAGGTCGAAATTTTAGATCACCAAAAAATTTATGGACTATAGCACACCAAGATTGGTAAAACAGGGGGTTTACCTGCTCTAGGGCTCGTTTGACCTTGAAAATGGTCCATTTTGGATGTGAGGGCCAACTGGCTCCATAGGTAAGGTCTTAACGGACGTTCAGGTAAAATTTTGGCAAAAATAAGGTGGGAATTCTGGATCACCAAAACATAAATGGACTATAGCACAAGAAAATAGGTAAAATGGGGGGTTTACCTTCTCTAGGGATCGTTTGACCTTAAAAATGGGTCATTCTGGCCGTGATGGCCAACTGGCTCCATAGTTAAGGTCATAACAGACGTCCAGGTATAATTTTGGCAAAAATGAGGTAGGATTCCGGATCACCAAAAACACCATGACCTATAGCACACGAAAATCGATAAAATGGGGGGTTTACCTTCTCTAGGGATCGTTTGACCTTTAAAATGGGTTATTCTGGCCGTCAGGGCTAACTGGATCTATAGGTAAGGTCTTAACGGACGTCTAGATAAAATTTTGGCAAAAATGAGATCGGAATTCTGGATCTCCAAAAAAGATGGTGACCTATAGCACACGAAAATCGGCAAAATAGGGGGTTTACCTACTCTAGGGCTCGTTTGACCTTGAAAATGGGTCTATTTGGTCGTGAGGGCAAACTGTCTCCATAGGAAAGGCCTTAACGAACGTCCAGGCAAAATTTTGGCAAAAATGAGTTCAGAATTCTTGATCACCAAAAAATCTATAGACTATAGAACACGAAAATCGGTAAATTGGGGGGTTTACCTGCTCTAGGGCTTGTTTGACCATGAAAATGGATCGTTTTGGCCGTGAGGGACAACTGTCCTCATAGGTAAGGTTTTAAAGGACGTCTAGGTAAGATTTTGGCAAAAATGAGGTCGGAATTCTGGATCACCAAAAAAGATGGTGAACTATAGCACACGAAAATCGGCAAAATAGGGGGTTTACCTGCTCTAGGCTCGTTTGACCTTGAAAATGGGCCATTTTGGCCGTGAGGGCCAACTGGCTTCATAGATAAGGTCTTAACGGACGTCTAGGTATAATGTTGGCATAAATGAGGTCGGAATTTTGAATTACCAAAAAATCTGTGGACTATAGCATACGAAAATCGGTAAAATGGGGCTTTACCTGTTCTTGGGTTCATTTGACCTTGAAAGTGGCCATTATGGCCGTGAGGGCCAACTGGCTCCTTAGATAAGGTCTTAACGGACGTCCAGGTAAAATTTTGGCAAAAATTAGGTTGGAATTCCGGATCTACAAAAAATTCGTTGACTATAACACATGAAAATTGGTAAAATTGGGGGTTTACTTTCTCTAGGGCTTGTTAGACCTTGAAAATGGCCCATTCTGGCTGTGAGGGCCAACTGTCCCCATAGGTAAGTTCTTAACAGACGTCTAGGTAAAATTTTGGCAAAAATGAGGTCGGAATTCCGGATTACCAAAAAATCCGTTGACTATAGCTCACGAAAATGAGTAAAATGGGGGGTTTACTTGCTCTAGGGTTCATTTGACTCTGAAAATGGGCCATTTTGGCCATGAGGGCCAACTGGCTCCTTATATAAGGTCTTAACGGACATTCAGTTTAAATTTTGGCAAAAATGAGGTCGGAATTCCGGATCACCAAAAAATCTGTGGACTATAGCACAAGAAAATTTGTAAAGATGGTGTTTTACCTGCTCTAGGGCTCGTTTGAACTTGAAAATGGGCCTATTTGGCCGTGAGGGCAAACTGTTTCCATAGGAAAGGTCTTAATGAACGTCCAGGTAAAATTTAGGCAAAAATGAGTTCGAAATTCTTGATCACCAAAAAATGTATGGACTATATCACACGAAAATTGGTAAAAATGGGATTACACCTGCTCTAGGGCCCGTTTGACCTTGAAAATGGATCATTTTGTCGGTGAGGGCCAACTGTCTCCATAGGTAAGAACTTCACGGATGTCCAGGTAAAATTTTGGCAAAAATGAGGTCGGAATTCTAGATCACCAAAAAAGATGATGACCTATAGCACATGAAAATGGGGAAAATAGGGGGTTTACATGCTCCAGGGGTCGTTTGACCTTGAAAATGGGCCACTTTGGCTATGAGGGACAACTGGCTCCATAGATAAAATCTTAACGGACGTCCAATTATAATGTTGGCAAAAATGAGGTCGAAATTCCGAATCACCAAAAAATCCGTGGACTATAGCACACGAAAATCGGTAAAATAGAGGGTTTACCTTCTCTTGGGTTCGTTTGACATTGAAAATGGGCCATTCTAGATGTGAGGGCCAACTGGCTCCGTAGGTAAGGTCTTAACGGACGTCCAGGTAAAATTTTGGCTAAAATGAGGTCGAATTCTGGATCACCAAAAAAGATGGTGACCTATAGCACACGAAAATCGACAAAATAGGGGGTTTACCTGCTCTAGGGCTTGTCTGACCTTGTAAATGGGCCATTTTAGTCGTGAGGGCCAACTGGCTCCATATATAAGGTCTTAACGGAGATCCAGGTAACATTTTAGAAAAAATAAGGTCAGAATTCTGGATCACCAAAAAAGATGTTGACTTATAGCACACGAAAATCGGCAAAATATGGAATTTACTTGCTCTAGGGCTTGTTTGACTTTGAAAATGGGTCATTCTAGCCGTGAGGGCCAACTGGCTCCATAGGTAAGGTCTTAACAGTCGACAAGGTAAAATTTTGGCAAAAATGAGGTTGGAATTTCGGATAACCAAAAAATCCATGGATTATAGCACACGAAAATCGGTAAAATGGGGTTTTTCCTGCTCTAGGGCTCGTTTGACCTTGCAAATGGGCCTATATGGCCGTGAGGGCAAACTGTCTCCATAGAAAAGGTCTTAACAAACGTCCAGGTAAAATTTTGGCAAAAATGAGTTCGGAATTCTTGATCACCAAAAAATCTATAGACTATAGCACACGAAAATTGGTAAAATGGGGGTTAACCTGCTCTAGGGCTCATTTGACCTTGAAAATGGATCGTTTTGTCCGTGAGGGCCTACTATCCCAATAGGTAAGGTCTTAACAGACGTCCAGGTAAAATTTTAGCATAAATGATGTCGGAATTCTGGATCACCAAAAAAGATGGTGGCCTATAGCACACGAAAATCAGCAAAATAGGGGGGGTTTACCTGCTCTAGGGATCGTTTGACCTTGAAAATGGGCCATTTTGGCCGTGAGGGACAGGTGGCTTCACAGATAAGATCTTAAGGAACGTCCAGATATAATGTTGGCAAAAATGAGGTCGAAATTATGAATCACCAAAAAATCTGTGGACTATAGCACACGAAAATCGATAAAATGGGGGTTTACCTGCTCTTGGGTTCGGTTGACCTTGAAAATGGCCCATTATGGCCGTGAGGGCCAACTGGCTCCATAGGTAAGGTCATCACGGACGTCCAGGTAAAATTTTGTCAAAAAGGAGGTCGAAATTATGGATCACCAAAAAAGATGTTGACCTATAGCACACGAAAATGGGTAAAATGGGGGGTTTACCTGCACTAGGGCTCGTTTGACCTTGAAAACGGGCCATTTTGGCCGTGAGGGCTAACTGGCTCCATATTTAAGGTCTTAATGGACGTACAGGTATAATTTTGGCAAAAATTAGGTCAAAATTCTGGATCACTATAAAATCTATGGACTATTTTAAACGAAAATCAGTAAAATGGGGGGTTGACCTTCTCTAGGGGTCGTTTGACCTTGAAAATGGGCCATTCTGGCTGTGAGGGCCAACTGTCCCCATAGGTAAGGACTTAACGGACGTCCAGGTAAAATTTTGGCAAACATGATGTCGGAATTCCTGATCACCAAAAAATCCGTTGACTATAGCTCACGAAAATGAGTAAAATGGGGGGTTAACCTGCTCTAGGGTTCATTTGACTTTGAAACTGGGTCATTTTGGCCATGAGGGTCAACTAGCTCCATATATAAGATCTTAACGGACGTCCAGGTAAAACTTTGGCAAAAATGAGGTCAGAATTCCGGATCACCAAAAATGATGGTGACCTATAGCACACGAAAATCGGCAAAATGGGGGTTTACCTGCTCTAGGGCTCGTTTGACCTTGAAAATGGGCCATTTTGGCCGTGAGGGCCAACTGGCTCCATATATAGGGTTTTAACGGACGTCCATGTATAACTTTGGCAAAAATGAGGTCGGAATTCTGGATCACGATAAAATATGTGGACTATGTTACATGAAAATCGGTAAAATTGGGGGTTTACCTTCTCTAGGGCTCGTTAGACCTCGAAAATGGGCCAGTGTGGCCATAAGGGCCAACTGTCCCCATAGATAAGATCTTAACGGACGTCTAGGTAAAATGTTGGCAAAAATGAGGTCGGAATTCTGAATGACCAAAAAATCTGTGGACTAAGCACACAAAAATCGGTAAAATGGAGGTTTACCTGCTCTTGGGTTTGTTTGACCTTGAAAATGGGCCATTCTGGATGTGAAGGCCAACTGGCTCCGTAGGTAAGGTCTTAACGGACGTCCACGTAAAATTTTGGTAAAAATGAGGTCGGAATTCTGGATTAGCAAAAAAGATGGTGACCTATAGCACACGAAAATCGGCAAAATGGGGGGGTTTACCTGCTCTAGGGCTCGTTTCACCTTGAAAATGGGACATTCTGGTTGTGCGGGTAAATTGTATCCATAAGAAAGGTCTTAACGATCGTCCAGGTAAAATTTTGGCAAAAATGAGTTCGGAATTCTTGATCACCAAAAAATCTATGGACTATAACACACGAAAATCGGTAAAATAGGGGGTTACCTGTTCTAGGGCTCGTTTGACCTTGAAAAGAGATCGTTTTGGCCGTGAGGGCCAACTGGCTCCATTTATAAGGTCTTAACGGACGTCCAAGTATAATTTGGCAAAAATGGGTCGGAATTCTGGATCAGTATAAAATCTGTGGACTATGTTGATAACGTTCAAATATACTTTTTAAAAAGAAATATAAACAATCGTATGCAATATATTTACCCAACTATGAGTCGGGGTCGATCCGACAGAGAATATTGAAGAATATTGTCAATAGAAATATTTAACTCGATAGTTGTTATAAAAATAGGGGATTTAAATTGAAATAAAATAAACAAACAATAAAAAGATAGCTTTGAACTAAGTATTTATTTATATTCAGATTATTAAAAGTAACTAGGAATGTGTTCCCCATAAGCTCATAACACAGTAATCCTAATAATAGTAATCCTTTTCTAGTGTATTACATGCA
>JAJOOR010015095.1:0-23931 GCA_036250505.1 Solanum acaule
GGTGGAGGTTTTTTTGTAACTTTCATATGATATAATTATATGTAATGAATATGATTGAATTTTTTACTTATTTAATAAATTGATTAATGGAAAAAAAATGAATGAAAAAACTCAAAAAAGGAGAAAAAAGATAAATAGGTTTCTAGGCTATTGAGAGGTGCCACATCACCTTGTTTATATCTAGCTTTATTATATATATAGATAGATTATATAAATAAATATGTGACAATAGATAAAAAAAAAATTAAGAAAACAATTTCATAGAAGGAATAAGATAAGAAAATGTACTACTACTTATTTTCAGGAATAACAACAGCTTCTTGGGTCTTTTGCCTTTTCGATAGGACTAAATATGACTTCATACATGTAAATTGTAATAATAACTAAATTAATTGATGAAATTTAGGGGAAGAATTAAATATTTGCAACCATAAAATGAGCTTCACATATTGTTGCCTCTTCATTTACGGTATACTGTAACGTACATATACATAAAATAATAAAGGAATTAATGGAAGAATTTAAAGGGAAATGATCAATAGAGGATATTTATTTAATTTAATCAATATATTAAGATGATAATAGAAAAAAAGGTACAAAAAAATGATAAAATATAAATACTAATGTTGGCCTAAGAGGGGTGCCACATCAGCGCTCTCATATCCAGCTTTATATAGATATATAGATTAGTGAAGGGCAATAAACAAGTGAGAAGGAAAAAAAAAAACTTCTATATTTAAAAATTTAAATCTACTAATGTCTCTTATCTTAAAAGAAAGACATATAATATAGATTAGCTAATTTACAAGAATTTAATTTAATTTCTTACTTCAAATGCTATTACTATTCACCATATGAATACGAGGGTTTGCTCTAAAACTCTGAAACCAAAACAAAATCTGGAAATGAGTAGTGGGTGAACCAAAGTGCAGAATAGCTTGAGCTTTGAACCCTAATAATCGAAGAAATAATGGGTAAAAAGGAGAGGGCGCAAGAGAGAAGAGAGCAGAGACGCCAAGAGATCTCTCTTCTCCGTACTATTCCTTATTCTGATCAACAAAGGTCAGTTCTTTGATCCATAAAAAAACTTTCTTGATATGCTTTGCATTTTGTCCTGAATTGAGTCGAAAATATCCGTGCCTGGATTGAGGGTTTCTGCATTTGGTTCAGAGGAAAAATGACAAGTCAAAGGGTTTAACTGTTAAGTGCTTAACTTTGCCCTGTAGCTTAAGCATTGGGTTTTAGTTAAATTAACAAGAGAGGAAACTATGTGTAGATAATGGAACAGTCTCTAGCGTATTCAATTTGGCATACTTATTAATTAAAAAAGGCATCTTCAGTTTTAGCATCTTATGCATGAGATACAAGAATATCATAGTTAGGATGACAAACTCAAAAGCAGCTCATTTTCCTACTCTCATATACTCCGTATCTTAGGAAATATTTTTAGGTTGAAGATTGTTTGTGTGTTCTTATGCTTATTGGACAAACAGCTCTGAAGTGCAAATGTTGCAGTTTGGATTCTAATAATGTGACCATATTGTACTGTTAGAAGTATGTTTTTGCTACAACGAAATTAGAAATGCAAAGATGTGAGGTGTTTTTAGAACCCCATTCAAAGAATAGAAACCTAAAACGGTTATGCTTGGTGCATTATTTCTGCATGTTTGCTCTAGTATTGTTAGATGGGAAACAATGACATCGTTGATTGTAAAATCAGCTTAATAACAGATTTAGAGAAGAATTATGAGAATAATGATTTGGTGTACAATTGGTTTACTTCCATTCTCCCAAAGCTGCCTCTGTACTTCATCTATGATCTATGCAACATATTGTAAGAGTTCCTATGAATCATGACCTAAAGTGACTGTTTCATTGGAAAATTATTAGTTCTTTGATTACTTGCCAATCAGTCTTGGTGACTAACTAAGATGACGCTCCACTATGTTTTGATAATCTTTTGGCTAATTGTTCCTATTAGTTATCAGATGGTCTGGATAATCTCTATTTCCATGGCATAATTATCGAGATGGAATATGGTTCATCCAGTTAAAATTGGTTTACTTTAGGATGTTGATTCTGAGCATTACACTTACAGACGGAAGATGATTTTCAGATGGTGGTCAAATGAAACTATCGCTGTCGTGACTGGTTCAAACAGAGGAATTGGTTTTGAAATTGCTCACCAACTGGCATCACATGGCTTAATAGTAGTTCTTACATCACGAGAGACTCTTGTTGGTAAAGAAGCAATGAAAATCATGCAAGAAAAAGGTTTGAATGTGGTATTTCATCAATTGGATATTGTGGACCCTGCATCAATTGAAACATTTTCCGACTGGATAAAGGAAAACTATGGTGGTTTAGATATACTGGTAATCCATCTACTCTATTTTCTCTTTATAATCTAGGATTGGTCTGTCTACTCTATCATATCTTTATGATGACGATACGATATGAGCTTAAATGAAGAAATGGGGATTCATATAGCCGACCCCAACTTATTTGGGATTGAGACTTAGTTGTTGTTGTTGTAATCTAGCATTGATCCAGTCGCATATACATCCAGTTGCAGAGCCACCTTGTCCAATGGGGTGTCAATTGACTCGCTTTTACTGGAAAATTACATTGCTTAGATATGAATTTTTTAATGCTTATATACTATATGTTGAATCCCTTCAATTCCTCATGTGGTTAGTGAAAATCCTTGCTTCACTACTGTGTAGAACCATACTGGTTACAATAGCTTACTACCAGGTGCTAATTTTTCTTGTACTTCACAGTTTGACCGTGTTCTTAGTTATTATTTTTTCATTTTCTTTTCATTTTGCTTGGGGTGGGGGAGCAAGGGGGGGCCTTACGCTATATTTGGTGTTATTTTTACTTTCATGTGGTTATCAATTTTGTCTGTTAACTGTTTTGGCAAATCTGGCCCTTTCGGCTAATGATATGGAAGTATTTAGATCAATAATGCAGGAGTCAATTTCAATTTCGGCACAGATAATTCAGTGGAATATGCAGAAACTGTTATCCAGACCAACTACTTCGGCACCAAAAGTATGATTAAAGCTATGATTCCATTAATGAGGCCTTCTCCTTTTGGCGCTCGTATTGTTAATGTGACCTCACGACTGGGAAGACTTAACGGCAGACGGAATGTAAGTGCCTTAGTGTTCCTTTTCATTCTTATTCTTCTTCTCACTCTTATTGCCCTTGTCCATCTTGTCGGAAGAGTATTCCTTTTGTTCTTGAACTTCGTAGTCAAGTTTTTTCAATACTGTACCCTTGTAATGCTTCGTAGGAGATATTTGTCATTCGTCAAAAGCAATAACTTGTTGAGTTCTCTAATATGCAAATAGCTTTTATCTTCGCATCTCAAAATGATCTACTTTTGTTTGATGCCCACCAGAGAATTGCAAATGTCAGATTGAGACAACAACTGGAGGATGTGGATTCCCTATCAGAGGAACTGATTGATAGTACTGTGAACTCATTTTTGGAACAAGTACAAAATGGAACATGGGAATCTGGGGGATGGCCACAAGTATTCACAGACTACTCATTGTCAAAGCTTGCTGCTAATGCTTACACCAGGCTAATGGCGAGAATACTTTCTGACCAGCCAGAGGGCCATAAGATATATATGAATTGCTATTGTCCAGGTTGGGTGAAGACTGCCATGACTGATTGGGCTGGGCATACATCTGCCGAAGTCGCTGCTGACACTGCAGTCTGGCTTGCTCTTATCTCAGACCAGTTTGTGAGTGGTAAGTTTTTTGCTGAGAGGCGTGAAATAAACTTCTAAAGTGGACATTGAAAACAAATTCAAGAATCAGCCCAGTTTCTTTTGCTTTTGAACGAAAATGTGACATGAATACAGATAAAAGCTAGATACTTGCCTTACAAGATGCTACCAAGAGCCTACTGAAAATTGATATTGCTGATGGGAAACAATATGTATCGGTACAAGTTGTTAAGTTGGTTACCTAGTCGTCGAAATCTGGAGGATGCGTTATTCGTTAACTTTGGGAAGAGCTGAAAGGGTGGTCTGGTTTTCTAATAATCACATCGACACATCCTGGATTAGATCATTTGCCTGTGTTTTGGTGTACTATTTGTAACTTTTAGTACAGATTAGCAATGCATACTACAGCATATTGGATAGCTAACTACTTAAAATGTGTCTTGTTCTATAATTATAAGCATTAGCTGTTTTAAAGGATCACTAAATCCATCCGCACACGTACTCCTAAAGAAATAACATTCTGCCTTCTACGTTTGTGTTCTTTGACCAATATATTTATTTTTATCCAAGGAGAACTCGCAATCACTATTCTTCGACTGAAAAAGCCACCTGTATAGGTACCATATTTATTTTCAAGTCTTGGTAAAATATTTTATTCCTTTGCTAATAATATTTTTTTTATTTCACTTGAGAAATGAAGCAACATAGAGTGACATGGACCTTATCTACTTTGTTTTATGTGTTGTATGATCCACACATTCCCTTTTGAGTTTCGATTTCTCAATTCACCTTTTATCCAAACATTAAGTTTAAGGAATAAAGAGAATCAAGAAGAAAATGCATTTTCCTATCAACTTCATCTTCCTTTTCACTTTATCCCCTTTCAGCTGGGTACCTTCAATTGCATTGGAGTCAGATTCAAAAGACCCAATTCCATCACCATGGGCGCACCAGTTCCATGCAACTACCATCATGAACTACACAGGAGGTCTCCGGAAAGTGGATCTCTGGTACGATTGGCCTAACAAAAGATACTTGCATATAAACCAATACCAATTGGGGAAAAAATTGTACGGTGTTGAATGGCAGAACGGCACTTCATTTTACTTCACTTTGGACTCTACCGAGGAGTGCACAATCAGGCATTTCCCTGTGGGGATTTTGAGACCTAATTGGCTTGAAGGTGCAAATTATATGGGCCAGAGGTATAAAGATGGATTCCTCTGTAATGTTTGGGATAAGATTGATTTCGTACACTACTATGAAGATGTTGCTACCCAGATACCTGTTTATTGGCATTTTTATGATGGTATGCCCATTTAAATATGCTTTTATTATATGATTTTGAGCAATTGCCGCTAATTTCGGATTGAGTTAGACTCATGATTCATTTAATTACATATCTCAAAGTCTAAGTGTCCGCTTACCCACAGATAATTTTTCGCTCACAAAATTCTGTATTCATCAACAAAAAAAATCAGTATTTTTCCGTACTCGTGTTCCGAATTTGGTTCTGGGGTTTGCAGGTTGTTAGAACACATTGTTTAATGATTTAAAACGTATGATGTATCTGTTTATATAGTTTTTGGGTAATACTCATTTCATGAGCTAACTTCTGTGTTAAGTTTAAAAGTCATTTCCTTTTTCAGCCTCTCTGCATATGTTAATTTTTTTCATGTGTGATGAAGTAATTTAATGCTGGATATATGTGAAATAATGCAGGATTGATCGAACATATTATAACTTTTGAGGTGGGGAAAGTGCTGGAGGATTCTAAGTGGCAAGCCCCCGCTTACTGCTTCAAGGAGATTGAAAAGGGAAAGAAAACTTTGCAAGATCGAAAAGTTCAAGATCACTCACTTCTCGCTTCGTTTCATGAGAGAAGATTTAAAAGTGATAAATGAACGAATATGTATGACAACAATATACCTACTGCTACTTGGATATACCCGTGTTTTGAGTTTGTAATGCTAATAGTTTGTGCCAAATACATACGCATCCCTTTTAACTTGCACTTTCATATATATGGCATACTGGTCTGTATGTGTTTGATATACATTGCACAAATACCATTTCAAAATTATTTGTTTGTAATCTTAAAAAAATACCGCAAGGGAGTGGAAGTTTGGAGGTGAATGGTTAATGGTGAAGAGAAGACAATGAGTTTGGAACATCACTTGTTTTTACTATCTTCACAAGGTCTACAAATTTTATTTTGCTTTTTAGCCATCCATATATATTTAGTAAAAATTTCGCGTGACACTGCTTGGGCTAAGGTGTGTACACCCCTGAACTTAGAGGTTCTTAAAATTTCAAGAGCGGCCTATTTTAACTAGTTAATTCAATGTATATTTCATGATGACAACGTGAAATTTGAAATTTTATGATAATGATTATTTTTAATTAAGAAGCTTAAAATTTGTTGGCATGCCTTATTATTCCGTTTGTCCATAGAAATTGGTCAATCAAGTGAAATAATCTTTCTATTCCCAAAATTTCAAACTTTTTTAAAAAAAATATCACATTTGTTATGTCCAAACGTCTTTTAAGACAATATATTGGAGACTTTATTGAGGGGTTCACAACAATCATTTTAAAGTTAAACGATCTTAAATTTTTTATCTCGGTTGTTTCATGCATAAAATATCAAAGAGTTCACGTTATATGAGCTTCCTTTTCCAACATCTGACTTATATACAAGTCAACATTAACTTAAAGAAGAAAAAAACAAAAAAGTTAGCTACCTCGGGAAAAGGATGAAAGTAGACTTTTATAATACTAGTAACAAGTTTTAACTTTTAACCTTAAAAATTTCCAATGGAATAAGCCATAGGGTGATCAAAAATTCAAAATCACCAATTCTCAAAGTTGTTTCCACCCATATTAGATGGACACTTTCTATTATACACAGTAATTAAGAAATTATAAATGAATTGATCAACTTTACTATTTTACCCTTTGTTCATATTAATTAGCCTCTTAAATAAACAATTTAGATATTCAAAATTTGTTTAAACTTTCAACGGCCATATTAATTTTAGGGGTAAAATGAAAATTTTTAATTAATGCTAGCTTGATTTAGTAAGAGATCAAGTAATATGAGATAAATATCTTTGGAGAATCTACGTAAATTGGCCACAAACTACAAATTAATTACAATTTCATAGTCCAATCTGAACTAATTCAGCAAAAACTCATTCAAAATAAATTACAGCTCATACCCCTCTGTAGTTTAGGCGAAATTTCCCTTCACCCCTTTAAATTTAGGCAAACTGCATCAATTATTAGAAAATACAAGTAGGGGAGCTGGAAAGTGGAAAGATAATAGTTGTATTTCGTTTGTTTCTGGGGTAGGATTTACTAATTATTGGACTTCACTGAACCTTTTTCCTTTCTCTTATCCCATCCCCACTAAGCTAATAGCTTACGTTTGGTTAAAAAAATAAAATCATATTTTGCAGAACTAAAAATATTGCAAAAAAATCTTTTTGAGCCAAACATCATCTTCTTCCCAAATGTTTGGAATCAAGTTTAAAAGAGGAAAGGGTGTCAATTGTATAATTTTGAGTCTTTAGAAATAGTCCAACTGGCACAGTCCCTTATAAAAGTCACCATTTCGTTTTAGAGATCTGGAATAACTTTGTTTCGCTTTCCTATCGAAGAAAACGTAGAAATACCACAACAGTATATACCTTAATAATACCACAAATATATATATACTTTTAGTATCATTGATTAGTTTCTGAACAAGAAATCTTAATGATACCATAACAATATATTTATACTCTTATAATATCATTGACTAATTAATAAGGTGTGAGCAAGAAACCTTAATGATACACAACTTTATATATAATGAGTATGATATGTGAACAAAAAATCTTAATGATACTAATACGATATATATATTGATTTAGTATTAGTTAAGCTAAATTATCAGTTGGGGTATCAGTGTAAGTTTGCATATGTTTGTAATTAATTTGTATTTATGAGACATTTGCTTAGTTTCCCCAATATTTTTAGTAAGATGCTCATATAATATGGGACAGAAGGAGAATTGATGTAGTAAGTGGGCCTTTGAGGTTGGGCTAATGATATGGGCTTCAGCCCAGTGTAAGATTCTACTATCCGAAGTCGTTTTGTATCGTCGCATCTGAAAAAACAGGTGGTGGTAATTGATCGGACGGCGTGAGGCAACGTTTATACAAATTACTCCATTTTCAGTAGTTCAGATTTTGCAGAAAGCTGAGAAGCAGAAGCTAAGATGATTTATCGGTTAAATAATCTGCTGTTGAAGAGTCCACTGTAAGTGTTAAGCGCCGGCATGTGTACGGGCTCGGACTCGGGTTTGGGTTCGGATTCTAAGTCGGATCCCGACTCAAACGGGTGGAGCCGAGCTCGTGGAGCGGTCCTCAAGTCGCTGGTGCTCGTCGGAGGCGCCTTATTGCTCCGGCGGCTAACTAAGTCGACCACACGTTGGGACCATGCTCGAATTGTCGCAGAGTCACTTAACGGTGAAAAGGTACTTTTTTGCGACTTACTGCTTTCTATCTCTGCTATCTTTTGGGTCTCTAGAACTGTACAAGGGATAATAAATGATATTTTTGAGTTCTATTGTAGTTTTCAAAGGAGCAAGCGGTTAGGGATCCCGATAATTATTTTAATTTCAGGTATTAAATTTTCTTTTGAAGTTCTCACTGTTTACTCTTTTGATTTTGGATTTGTGTTAAAAATTGTTGCTGCCAAATTTGCTTGTGTGAGTTTTGCGTAGCTGGTTCCCCAGCTGTATAATAGCTAAGAAATGTAATTTGTGTTGAATCTTATTAACTTCAATTTCATGATAGGAGATTGGCTCGAATTGAGCTGATAGAGCAACAAACCTCCAACTGGTCTGTATTGAGGCATAGTGGATTTTATTATTGGAGGTGTAGAAGGAGAAGAACACATCTAGTATTAAATGTTGATATTTTGGCACTTTTGTCTGTTGTTGCTCGATTGGCCTGAGTTACAAACTTTCCTTTTTGAGAAATGTTATGTTTAGGCTAGCTTGTGCGCGCCTCAACTAATTCCATGGGGTACTTCCCACCAACACATGTAGTGAGTGACTCTATCCATCAAAGCTTCAATAGATTGGAAGAGATCACCTAGTGGTTTTGCTTCTGTTAGGATTTGAACTTGAGACGTCATGATTGTCAACCCACTTCATTGATCACTACTAGGTCACACCCTTGGGTGCGGAAGTCACAAACTTTAGGATGCATACCTTTCATAATTTGGATACCAATCTCCCAATGATCCCTTCAGGCATGTGAGTGTGCTTCTCTCCAGGAGCTTTGCTTCTAGGCTCTAGCATATGGTCATCTCTTGATGTAGAAAAGACACGGTGGAAGCTCTGTTATTTGAAAATTTTCTTTTATTCACCTTTCATATTTTTATGTCTAGATGGCTTTCCTGTCCTGCTGCAGACATGGTAGATGGCTCTAAGGTTTTATATTTTGAGCAGGTAAGTATCTCTATATCTCGATTTGTTATTTTTTTTTCATGCTCCAGGTTTGAACCAACAATGATCAGTTTTATGATGGATCTAATTTTGTTTTGTAGGCATTTTGGCGAACACCGCACAAACCCTTTAGACAGGTGAGTGAAATCCAATAATTTTTTTCTTGTTCTTGACATTTCAATCCGTGGCATTATAGACCTGATAACTCTAGTCCAGTTTCTTTGTCTTGTTTGCTTTGATTGCTGAAACATACATAATCACATAAGATGGCGGAAGTTTTTAATTTGATTAGTTGCTCTTATGGCTGAGGGAACTTTAGTACTTGAATTCTAACAGAACTCTTTTGCAGAGATTTTTCATGGTCAAGCCTTGTGCAAAGGAGTTGAAATGTGATGTTGAGGTTGGTCCAAATTCATATTTCTGTGACTAAACTTTGCTCTGAATTCTACTCCCCTTGCTAAGCCTCTTCACACTTATGTTTAGCATGAGCAGCATAAATTTAAAACACATACTTTAGTGTAGAACCATCATCCTTTATTATTGCATCATGTAGTATAATGTACTTGGGTACAATTCTACTTCACTTACAGGCTTGTTCGCTTGAATAATTATTCATTCTAATTTATTGTCGGTGGGTGTGGGTGAGGAGGATTATCAGGAGTCTGGGTAGTTGCCTGAAGGTATGATGATGGTCTTCTGGTTGATAGGAAAATACTCTTTCTGCACTGACTGTAGTGGGAATAATACACCTTCCCGACATGGTTGGCTAGTGTTCATGCAGCTGAATTCTAGAATTCTTGTAACAACTCTCCTGCCCTTTTTTTGGGGTGTGTGTGTGGGGTGATCTGGTGATGGAAAACAAGCACTGGTAATAATATTGCAGCCTTTAATTCCATTATCTGTTGCTAATAAGATTTCTTATCTTCCTGTACAAACATCTAGGTAAGCACATATGCTATCAGAGATGCAGAGGAGTACAAGAACTTCTGTGATCGCCCTAGGGATCAGCGTCCACAACCCGAAGAAGTTATTGGGGTAAATATTCAAATACATTAAGATTGAATCTATTGTTTCTTTATGTTTTACATTTGAGTATAGACTCAATCTGTACCTTTGTAAGATGTGTTCTCTCTTATTTCATGTCTCTGTTGCTTAAAATAATCAAGTCTACCATGACAAACTGTTTAATATATTCCTAGTTTGATTGTAATGTAAATACTTAAAAGAAGTTTGATTGTTATGCAAATAAAAACTGTTATAGAACACACGGTAACCTGGAGGAAACATTTAGGAATTTGCTGGAAAGTCAATTTAGTTCTATTGTTATGTGCAGGATATTGCTGAACATTTGACTACCATTCATCTAAAGCGCTGTGAGCGTGGGAAACGATGCTTATATGAAGGTTCAACACCAGCAGATGGATTTCCTAATTCATGGGTATTTCCCTAAGTTCTTCATTAATTTTAGTGGTGAGATCCATATCATGATAGCCTTTGATGTTTTCTCCTTTCCTATTAAGTTTTGGAAGTTTATTTTGCTTGTGTAGCAGAATGGTGCGACATATTGTACCTCAGAACTTGCTGTGTTAAAGAATAATGAGATACATGCCTGGGATAGAGGTTTTGATGATGATGGCAATCAAGTTAGTTCCATATGCTCCGTACTTGTTTTTTCCTTAGAAGTTATAACCCGTCTTGTGAATCTTGTCTCGATTATATATCCATTTATTTGATGAACCAACAACCTCTGACAAGGCTTGTTTCCCTTCCAAATATTACAGGTTTGGGGTGTAAAAGGAGGTCCTTATGAATTCAAGCCTGCTCCTTCTTCAAGTTTTAACGATGTGCTGAATCCTTTGAGTTTTGCTTCACAACCCCTGGGGAAAAGAATAGAAGGTTCATTTGTCCTCCAGGAATGATTTCTTGTTATATAACCCCCCCCCCCCCCTTCCCAAAATGCCCACATCTTGTAAATTATAACTCAACTAGGTAATTTACCCGTGCTTCGCGCGGGCATAAATAATCTTTCAAAGCTTTTGAACAACATTTCCAATAATCGACTGTTGTAAGAAATAAAAAGAGAGTAAATTTTAGTAGGTTTTAAGAACATTTGAACAGAAATTAAATGATTTGAAATTCAAACCATCGTTTTTAAGATTTCATTTAAGCATTCATGGTCATAAGTAAATTATTTAACTTTCGAAATTCAATTTGTGACACATAAATTAAGAATGAAGAAGTACAAATTTGAGAGGTATGTACGAAAATATTGCATATACATGAAAAAGTATCAATTAGAAGTGCACAGACGTTAATAGTATTGATATATGAACATTATCTTCTAGCATTAGCCAGATTAAATAAATACTTAAGAAATGAAGTTCATCCAAATCATATATACTAAAACATAGAGGATATATATATATATAATAGTATAAAGAACAAAAATATAAGTTCATTGGCCACAACTAATGGTTGTTTCAAGTTTGTATAATCATATAGAAATAACATTTGTCCTTTAATTTCTTCAAATAAACTTGATTTCTGTTTTTCTCAATAGATTTAGTTGGACCCGAGGCTTAATTTTCGTATGAAGTAACTTCGTAACTCGGAAATTGAAAATCAACAATTTTATCTTTTAGTATGATTGATTCAATAAATTAAATAATATGAAGTTGACAGAAATTATGAACAATTATATTTAATAAGTCAAAAACATAACTTATGAGAATTACAATTTTTTTTTATATATTTGGAGAGGGAAGATTTCATGTTGAAGTCCAATCTTGAACTGAGATTAGGTAACTATTACATAAAAGTACACACACAAAATGTAGCCAGGTAACAAATATATATCCCCCGTCATTTCGAACACAAATTACAAATTATGACTGATATTAGAGTTTGATGGATTTCAATTTGAAAAAAAAATGAAAATAATATTAATAACAACTACACATATAGCTAAATAGTCTCACAAAGTGAGGTCCGAAGAGAGTTGAGTATACAAAGACCTTATCCTTCCTCAGAGATAGCGAGGTTGTTTTCCATAGACCTCGACTGGTCAAAAAATTCTTCAAAGCTAGAACGCTAAGATTGGAGAATCAGAATTTACAAATGTTATAACAAATGTCAACTAAGTAGTATCACTCAACTTGCAAGTGAAGGAACTGCAGGCAGTTGATAATTTCGTCAAGGATCACGACTATTTCAGTCACCTAGTAAAAAGACAATAATGAACTTATCATATTAGAATGTTGCATATTTACTTCACAAATATATAGCAAGGAAGGAAGTATTCTCTTCAATACTTTAGTAAAGTCCAGTAGGAGATTTTGTGTCATTCTTTCACAGATTTTTTCTTCTAGCATATTCAAGTAAGAGAAACCAGACCAAAAAATATTATAATCTAGTTTAGCTATATGCAATATGTTACTCTGTAGTTATAGACATGTTAATATGAGGAGATGGTAACTGCTCCAATACTGGATCAGATTCCTTAATAGCCAGAAGTGTTGGAGGTCTCAAGTTTGAAACTCTTTGCCAAGGGATTTTCCTTCTAGATCGAGCTCGTCGCACCGAACTTATCTAGTGCGGGTTACCTCTTTTGTATGGTTGCGAGGCATAGGAGCGGAGGTTTTACCATGTGTACACCGAAAGGGTAGTGGCTTCGGATTTCCCTAATCATAAAAAAAAGTGTCAACAAATGTGGAGAGTTTGAGATATATCTATTGTCTGTGTTGTTATATGGCAAGTATCTGTATTTAATATGACTAAGTCAGAGACATGTTGCTGATAGGTTGTACTTGTGATCTTATGAACGATTTCTAAGGTCCTCGTCTGGAATTCAACACCCCTGGTGGACTTATAATCTCGTTCAGCCAGTAGCTACTACTAAAACCCGATCAATCAAAATGAAGATAGAATGGGTTCGTGAGGGAGCAAAAAAGTTTATGCCTCTCTCTTAATGCGATAATATATAGGAATAATATATTTTCAATAGCACTTCTCTTTCACACGTACTTCCTACAAAGTCTTAAGAAGTAAATCATTAGAACCTTACTGTACAATTGCTAGTAGATTTATCTATAAATGATCATTTTTATCAAAGATGAGTTCCAAACAAAACTAAACACAGAAATCAAAATTTGAGTTACAATCAGAGCATGTTTAAAAAATGACATTGAAATATTTAGGGAGGAAAAACAATGTAACACATAAATCAAAATTGAGTTCCAATCAGACGTTATGTGGCAGGGACTTACTCTTCTATTCCTATATTCACCTCTGTATATGGTGGTGTACTTGGAAAGGAATATCCTAGATGTTTAAAGAGTAAAAAAAACTACAAATTATATGATTGTTGAATCTAGCCTCGATTCTGTATCTTCTTATTAGATCCCTCTGTTTCAGGTATAAAGCAATATAGCAGTTGTTCTTGGCATTTCCATATTCACAACCGTGTAATGGATATCGAATCCCTAGTAAAATTAAGGAAAATGAGGGGTAAACCTGTACCACATGTAGGCGACTTCATCGTCTTCAGCACTTCATGAACATCAATGTTGTAATCTAAATCTTGGGAATGTGAGATATTTGGAGAGGGATTCTCCCATCAACCGTATGGCTCAAGGGCTGTGAAATTTGTCTGGAATTCTCTGAAAGAAGAAGACTTGTTTGGTCTGTTATGAAAAAAGAAGCAGGGGAAACACAAACAAGAAGTTCAAAATCGAAGCAAAGTTTCGAAATCCAAAATTTAACAAAACATGTTTTTTCATTCTTGTAAAAGTAAAAGGCTTAAAATTTTAGATAAGCAATAACTGGAATTTCTTAGTTGTGGTGTGTGCAGATAGGTGAGTCTAGGATCCTCTTTTATATATATACAAGTTGTTGGCACATATTTGGATACATTTACTCTAATAATCCTAATTTATTTGTTTTTCTATAATACAAAACTACAAAATTAACAAAATAAAAAAGCAAGAGAATATATAGCTCAAGCCTAAATAAATCAATGGAGTTTCAAGAGTGACTGTTGTAGGGACTACATCCATGTAAGCCCTCTCAAATCAAACTTTATGTAATCAAAACAAGTTCTTGCAACATGCTAGTAATACATCTATTTTTAAAAATACAAAATTTCAATCTCTCACTCATTACCGGAAAATCATAAATGCACAGTAACTATAAGAATATAGCACCTTAAGCTTGGAAGTTTCAAGAGTGACATCTGCAGCCTTCATGATTTGCATTCTCTATATCTTTGACACAAATAAATAATCACAACACAAGAGGAAGTAGCAAATAATTCAACCCTATAGCAGTTAATATGTCAAGTGCCACCAAAATAACTAAAATTAAGCAAATTAAAAGAAGAGTAAAACTCAGAAAACACAAATTGGTGACATTAGATTTGAGTGTAATTGTCGAAACAGAGAAAACTTGATCATAGAACTAAACCTGGAAAGAGAAACTCAACATGAAAAATGATTCGATTTAACAAATAGTTTTGACAACAAAGTTGTAACAAATTGGGATCAATACGTCTTGTCACTGCGGCATGTCAATTTGGTACTACAAAATTAGAAATGCCGCATCTTAATTTGGCACTGTGAAAGTGGATTTCTACAGAAGGAATGGATACAACAAATTGCTGAGTGAATTTTCGTTTAGGCAAGACTCATAATGGGTCATTTATTTGATGTCTCTCTTCAACTGTGTCCTTAACTTTTTGTAGCTACTTCAGTTCAGAACATAAGGTCTGATTCTACGTTTTGGTGCACCACATACTACAATAGCAAATCACTAATTAGAGAAATGTTCAACAAACGACCAAGGGAACTTTTCGAATCACTTTTTTGCTTTATGAACCTTTCTTATCCTCTCTACTTCTTGACGTACTTCCTTCATAATATTTTACAGTATTTTCTTCATTCTATTCATTTAACATGTTGGTGCATTCTTGCCTTTGTCTAGAAATGTGCAGTTGCCCATCAACCAATTGGTATCTTAAAAGTTGGCAGAAATGTCAAATTTAAAACACTCATGCTTCAACAATCAATTGTACAAGGGGACATCTTGTTTGGAAAAATATTACTAGCATTCAGTGTTTACGTTCAAATCAATGAGTGCAAGACAATCCAACACAGCGCCCAAACAGAATGCACTCAGATCCACCCAAATCTTTGCTATTATCATGGATGAAAATGCTATGATGGATGATAGTGGGTAGCTCTTGCTCAAGAGTCAAGACCAAGGAATGAAACATAAAAAGGTGGGAAAGCAGGGATCAACATAAGCTTGTAATTAAGAATACTTAGATGCTGAAATAACCTTGTATGTTGAAGCAATACAAAAACTGAAATAAAATTTTGACAACATCCTAATATCATAAGGACGCGAGTAGGCAAGTGAACATACCCATATCTCTAATGCAGAACCCTACTGATCCAAAAATGAACATGGACTACATGGTTAAAATTTACAACTCAGATGAATTAAGCAAGTTTGGCACAGGAAGGGTTTGACACCGAACAAAAGAGTGAAATCATCGTCAAGAGCCAGCCTCTACCAAGGTTTGAGGTCACCAACTGGACCAGCAGTCCAGTTTAAGGACTTCTCCCCGGGATTCAGGTAAGTGCTCTTGTCATGTGGCAGTTTACGCGCAAGTCCATTCAAGATCTGATGGAAAGCATCACCTGATTGAGCAGGTGTTGGAAATAACATTGCCTGCTTCATAGAAGGATTGGCAAGCAGTCTCTGCTTCCTCAATATTTCTTCTGGTCGAATAGAAGTGAGAATGGTGTCCAAATTTGGAACATCTTTCTCTGCTACAAACACACCTATATCTTCCCAGGGGATTGCGTCAGCAAATGGCAAGACAATGTCATCTGCTATAATAACAGGGATGCATCCAAATATAACTGCTTCAACCAATCTTGGACTCCATGGTGCCCATCCTAGAGGGCACAAGCAAAAGATAGCTCGCTGCATGTCTTCATAGTAAGTAGTTGGATGCTCAGTAGAAATATCAAAGAGAGGATTGTTTTTAAAGTTCTCCCACACTGCTGCTCGGGCACCTCTGAAGTGAGAAATAATCATAATTAGTTATTTTGTCTTTCCATGTCTCGGAGATTAGTAGACTAAATGAGAATACTATTTGTCAATTTCTACAGTCATCATTTATTCAAACAATCTTCATTCATAATTTCAGGGAAAAGAGGAACTCTATAATCCCAGAATCACAATGAATAAATCAATGAACTAAGCATCATTACTAGGGCCTTTTGATAAGTAGCTTAAAGTGTAAAAAAAGTGACTTATTCATATGAGCCATGGTTATACCTCGCATAGTAACCACCCTCTGGATCATTTCCAACATCATAAAACAAGCCTCGGAAATAAACAAAGATAGACCGGGGAGTATCTGGAGGGATCAAGTGGGACTGCATTTTCTGTGGAGGAGCATATGGAGGAATTGTAATTGAGCCATCCTTCAAACAAACATGATTTCGTTGTCCAAAAGTTTGAACCAAGGTAGCACGTTGGAGCAATGGAAGAATTCCCCTCTCAATAGCTTTTTCTTCCTGCAATGGCGCAAAACCAGTGTAACCAAAACATCTTTAACACCCTTGAAGTAATGACTGAAAACTACAGTTGAAAATAACAAAACCGATAATCATGAACCTAATTTGTTCGTAACTTTCCGTGGCTTCTATCCAATTATGTGAGTGTGTGTATGATGGAGAGAGAGAGAGAGATTCTCACTTGATAGTGAAAACAAGCACCAAAATCATGTGGCACAATGAAGAAGTGATCAGCTCCCTCTGTCCTATTCCAGTAAGGCCAGTTAGAAGAAATAAGTTGTATTGCACTCCTCATCATACGTGGTGACTTGAAGGGTAAAGGAAGGCCATTTGGTGTAAGGTCACAAGTACTGTAAACAGGGGTGTAGAACCAATCTGCTTCCTCGGGATTAAAAGTTCGAACAGCGCTAGATAATAGGAAACGATGCATAAAGATTTCAGCAGCAAACATGTGGTTGAGGCATCGCTGGTCTTTCTGCAGAATTTTCTTGTTGTATTTGCTGGGAAGCTCATAGACAAAAACTTTTAATCTCCCAACTGGATTATCTTCCAAGACATCACCCGCACTTCCTGAATTTTGGAAATAGAAGGAAAACAAAGAAGTTAATACTTAGTGTCGTAACCAAGTATCCAAATCATTATAGGCTAAAACCATTTAAACAAGTTAAAAGTTGATTTCTATCTGCTCAGAAGAATTTGGAAGTCTGTTCTATTGGGAGTCTCAAAATACCCCTTGGAAATTTATGACAAACCTTAAAACATCTAAATTACTGCCTACCAAAGTCTTCAATCAAGTAATTCATTTAGATTAAAAAAAAACAAATGCAGAAGATCATAGAGTTTTTGAGAATAAATACCTCATTTTTATACAGGGTTAGCTCTAAGGTGACCACAGTTGTTATAATTGATACTATAATGATTCCTCATAGGAATGATCTTACGGTTAACCACTACTATATCCCTATAGAACTTATAATTCATTAATGAAGCCAGCAGAAGTCGTCAATAATGTTGGAGCCTTTAAACAAAAACCTTACACAGAAATCAAAGCTAATATCGTCAATCTCACTAACATGAATTTTCAGTAGTGCCTCTAAGACCAGATACTTGTAACCTCCTACATTGCCTAAGTTTCCCCAAAACACATCCATTTCAGAGCAGGAACCAGCTGAATCTGGACATATTTATTGAAAACAAAAAGCCCAAAAGAAATTCATACAAGTATGAAGTACCCAATATCAGAAAAACCTAATTTACTGTAACAAACAAGTATTCCCATCTCAGTAACAACCTAAGTTGTGCGTACTCTTCACTTTCGATGCCACAACAACATACCCAAAGTAATCCCACTAGTAGATTCTGGGGAGGGTAAGATGTACGCAGACCTTACACCTGCCTTTACAAGGTAGAAAGACCGTTTCCGATAGAGCCCCAGCTCAAAAAGTATTCCCATCTCAGTAAGACATGAAATTACACATAATTCCAAGCTAAACCACAACAATTAGCACCCAAAAGAAAATGTACCTGATATTCTCTCAGTACGTTCAGACCTATGAAATTTCAAGCCTTCAATTTTCAACAACAAAGCAAGATAAAGAAGAACAAAAATGCCTCTACTCCAACTCTTCATTTTCTGTTATCTCCCTGTACAGATAATATAAACACTCTAAAATGGTTCAAAACAACAAAAGAGGACCAGAGATTTAATGGGTATGCCCCAATAACAAAGAAAGTTTGGAAATTTGTTATTAATATAATAATGGGTAGGAGGAATCTACAGTTAGAATGTCATTAGCTGGGGTAGTTGTTAGTAGTATTTTCTTGCTACTGGGGTTCTTTCAAAGACAGCTAAGAAGAGAGAAGTAAAAAAAAAATGAAATCTTGGTGATTCTTGTATACAGTGAGAAGAACAAAGATTGATAGGGAAATGGGGTTTGTAAGAATTTGCTTCAAGAAACAGAGAGGAAGGAGAAAAGGGGGGATTTGGTTTGGATGTCAATTTTCAAGCAACTTTCTTGAAAAACTTGGCAATATTATATTGGATGTATCAGGTACTGGTCCACTGGAATAGTGTATATTGTATAAATGAAGGTACATTTGATGAATTTCTCAATATAAATAAAGAAATTTTCAAAAGTCCACACTAGATAATTTAGATTTGTCCCGTTAGAGAGGGTGAGGTATACATAGATTTTACCCCATGCCGTTAAGTTATTTGCTATAAATGTTTTCAATAGATTTCATAAAGAATAGATTTATGTTCGCTAATTTGAAAAATTCAAAATATACTATAAACTAGTTAGGAAGTTTGAATATTTGAATACAGTTTTACAACTGGAAATTCATGAATTACACATGGGCTTTTTGCCTTTAGAAATGTCCTTCCTTCTTAATGTCTAAACATTAGATTGGTAATGACTAGTTACTAACTCTTTTATTTTGACCACTTTGACTATTTATAGTTTTAAAATTTTATTGCAAGCTGCAAATAAATCGAATTAATACTAGCTTATATATATTTTTATTAAACTCATTTATTATCATAAAATAAAAAGAACAGTAGGTGCAATGTACAATTGTAAATTATTGATTCCCTTTTGAAAAAATATAAAATATCATAAAGAAAAAATCAGCAAATTAATATATGATTAAGTAGATGGGTTGCTTTTAGATGTCGATGCGGTTCCTTGTTAAGTTAGAAAATGTGGGTTAAGCTTGCTTTGTAAATAGATTATTATGCATTAAGCACGTTTACTTCTAAATCATTTGCGGAATAAATGATTTTGTAGTCCTTTATAAATTTAATTTTAATTTTTATATCTTTTTCTTTGCATAGAGAAAGATAAAGTGGTATGTCCAGAGAACTTAGAAACATTCCGTTACTTACAAAATGTGGTTATATTAATTGTACTAATTTCTTATGTAACTACCAAATGAATGAGCTTTTTTTACTAAATAAATTAAGTTGGTAACATTTATTTTCTAGGGAAAATATGACCACTGAATAATTCCAACGTGTTAAGTAAGGTAAATATTGTATTACTATTGGATTTTTCCTAATGTTCTCAATTCCATTATGCAAATAACTCGATGTTGGTTCGGAATTGATAATATCTTCACCATTTAAGGCTCATTTGATATAATATATTAGGAATGTTGATACTAGTTATACTGAAATTATTTCTTATATATTATTTAGTTTGATATATTAAAAAAGTTTGAGAGCAATTATATATTTGATCATATTAACACATGCATTAAAAATCTTTACATTATTAATATCATGATTTGCATGTATTAGTTATACGTAACATGATACACAAATACAATATTTAAGTACTTCACACGTATATTTAAAAAAATATATTCTCTATGTCCTAATTTATGTGACACTTTTCGTTTTTTGAGAGTCCAACTGTTTATGTTTGACTGGTAATTTATACATGGAATTTTCAAATTTTTTTGAAATGAAATTTATATATTTATAAAACCACGTAAAAAGTATTATAAGTCACAATAATTCACAATTCAAAATATTTATAAGATGTACAAAATATTCATGGTCAAAGATAAACTTGTTTGAATCTCGAAATTCGAAAAGTGCCACATAAATTTGAATGAAGAGAGTATTAAATAAAGTATTAATAATACACAAAATGAAATGCATCCTACCAAATGATAAGGAGTTGAAGAACATGGATGTTGCAACCACATATTGTCAGAGAAGCATAACTAGAGCCGTCAAAATGGGTTTGATCCGCTAGGCTGGCCCAACCCAACCCTTGAATTAAATGGGGTTGGGCTCAATTTTTTCAGCCCGAGGCTTTTTAGCCTAGCCTCATTTGGCCCGTTGGTCTCTTAGGCCCAACCCGCAAGCCTCAGAGGTCAGCCCGCGGGCTGTGAATTTTAAATATATTTATTATATATATTTTAAGTAGTGTTTTATTTGTTAAGATTTTGTCAATAAATATTTTTAAAATATCAATATAAAATTAAAACTGTATTTTTTACATATCGTTTACATTTTAGGGTCATTAGGACACTAAAATTTCTTATTAGCCCAAGTCCATTACTCCATTATAACTATGAATCTTTGACCTCTTTTACTTTTGTTTTTATGCCAAATTGTTTACTTCTCCTTTATTGTCTTGTTTATGAAAATAGTGATCATGGAATGTTTTTTGCTCGGATGAATCTTATGAATATTGTTTCTTGCCATGTATTTATTTTGTAAATATTCACTGAAGTATGTGTAATTCATAAATGAATTTATGTATGTATTGATGTCGTGTTCATTGGACATCAACGTTCGTATTCTTTCTAAGAGGAAAATGTTGTCCTTTTTTTGTTAAAGGGCCAATCCGTGGCCCGCTTAGGGTTGGGTTTGACTGCTATTTTATAGGCCCTTTAATTAAAAGGGTCAGCCCATTTCAACCCATTTAACTCTCTAACCCGTTAGGATTGGGTTGGGTTGAGTTGGGTTGGGCCAACTCATTTTGACAGCTCTAAGCATAACCAAAGATGCCAAGAGGTTATGTTACAAGAAATGACTATAAGAATTAAGATTAGTGCCAATAATATTTTGAATAGTTAGCTCTTTTTTCCACCAAAGTACTTCGCAGAGGAAAGCCTTAATTCTTTTTATTTTTCTTTGTCAAAAGTCAACTAAATTTTACTTTTTCTGGTCCATTTTGTTTTTCTATACTTATTAAAAATAGTTGGTTTAAATAATTATGATTCTGAAAATCAAGATACTTGTTTATTTTTATTCTTACTCAATCAATTTGAGGAGAATTTAATGTGGTAAAGGAAAATACTGATTAAATTATGTATCTTTTTAATTAATATTTTCTTTAAGGACATGTGAAAAAAAGATATGACGAACAAAATGGACGGGAGGAATAAATAACTAAAATATAGACTTATAAGACTTGTTTGGATTGATCTTTTTTTATCTTGCTATCTTAAAACCAAGTGCTTATAAGCATTTTCTAAATTTATCCATTCATTTTTAATATGCTTAAAAGTTATTTTAGCTTAAAAACACTTTAAATAAATCAATTCAAATAGACTTTATCCATAAAATACATTTTCTAATCGATAAAATCCAATGCGGCTCTCTTAGGATCCATTTGAACATGTGATATGAAATAATGATTCAGAATCAAATTGATTTAAAATTGAAGTTTTATTTAAACATGCAATTTTGATGTAAATAGATATTTGCAATTACAAACTTCATATAATTAATTTTATAAAAAATCAATAATATAATTTAATTTATTTTTTTCACATATTTCAAACAATATCAAACTTTGTTTTCTTTTTTTCCCCTTGTTTCCCAAATATAACACAAACGGTTTCCATTGCTTAATCTTCTTCATCCTTCCGGCTCATAGATTCTCAATCAAGCTTCTTTGGTTATCGAGAGGTGACTTAGCTTGAATTGACTCTCGAATTGCTGTTTTCTCCGAGATCGGAGACAAACGGATTGGATCTGGAGATCAGATACTGTTCTAAAATCCTCATTTTTCATATATTCACTGCAATTTCGCTTTGGGCTCTTGATTTAAGGTAACCCACAATCCCTTCCGCCGTTTTTTTTATACCCTTTTCATTGTTTTTGTAATTGCAGATTTTAAATTGCCTTATATACAACGACTGCCACTTCGTAATGGATAAGTTCGGGTTTTTACAAAAAAAAAAATCCTTTTGGGTAGGTTCTTGATAAGGAGAAATTTTGGTTTATTGAGGGAAAATGAAGTGGAGGAATTCTGGTCTGAACACTAAATTTGGTTGAATTTGGTCTGCTGGAAAACTGGGTTTAATTTGGTGGGTTAGGGTTTGAACCTTTTCTTCAGTTTCTTTTAACCCCTACACCCAGAAAAAACATGCAATTACCAACCCGAGTATGAAAACTTGTACTTAGAGTAGGATTTTAGTTAGCTTGCTGTTTGCTTTCGAAAGTACATAACTGGAAATGAATTACGCAATTAATGTTGGTACTTATTCAGTTCGTTTGGTTTATATAAGTTTTCAGAACTTTTGGTAATTGTGCTTCATGTTGGGCTCTGATAGACTTTGTTCATGATCCATTTTCTTGTTGCTTTTAGCTGCTTAATGTTAACAGTTGTATGATATCAAGTTCTATGTCCTCAATGTGGTATTGGAAGTTAATTATCAAAGCACAAATGTGGATTTTGGAAGTTTTTCCTCGCAAGAATATGATAAGAAGATTTTATATTATTCGAGTTTAATGAAATTTTGGCAATGAGGCATCAATCGGAACTTGGAAATTTAAGTATTGTGTGGTCAAAGGAGCTTACATGCTGTAAATTTTGCATAACCATAGCTGAGTACCTGACTCCATTATAGAACCAAGACAGTCCTAGTGTCCAAGCTCAGTTTTTCCCATTACATGCCAGCCCTATGGTGGTATACGCCATTGAACATGTAGACTGTGGTACTTTAGAAAATTGTAGAGCATTGCAATGAAAGATGTTGCAGAAAACAGGCAGTGGGGCATCTTAGAGATTGGAATAGTAAATGATGTCTTAAGTCTTACACTGGTTAATCTGGGTTATCTGTAACCCAGAAGCCAAAGTTGAGGTATTAAACAGGCAGGCTATTGCAGAAAGTCTGCTTGAAATTTGCTGTGTAGTAGCAGCTGGCTAGGATCATTAACATTGAAGAACGAAGCTTCAGTGGTAAATGCAATAGTAAACCGTAGAGTCTTCTCTCCCAAAAAAAAAATGAAGGGGAGAGAAGACTCTAGACAACAAACCTTGGTTCTTCAGCATCACACATCACGGAGTTGGGAATGTTTCTTTTCCTGATAAATGACAAGAGTTAAACGTGTCATTACTGTTTGACTGGAAGGGGCAATATAAATACAGTTGCAACTTAAAATATGACTACAAATTATTCCTGTTTGAGTTTGAATGGAGATTTAATTTCCTGGCAGCTATATGTTTTATGCTAAAGTCTCTTTTTGACTATTACATGCTTTTCATTTCGGGGGTCTAAATGTTTCTCTAAGGTCATTGAGTAGATAGATAAGAGTTACAACCTTGGGTAATGCATACAGTAAGATTATAGAG
>JAJOOR010015096.1:0-23356 GCA_036250505.1 Solanum acaule
TCTCCTTAATTCTTGTCTTTCTTTTTTGTTTTTAATTTTTGCAATATTTGAGTTTGTCTTTCCCTTTTTAGTTTTATTTTCAGTTTTAATTTTATATATCATTTTCATGTATGGAATTGTTTGAAAAAGTTGGATAGAGGATGGGAGGAATGGATCTTGGCATCTAATAATCTTGCTGCCTTTGCTTTCTACAGGCATTTAGCCAGGCCAACATCCTTGTATCCTCTTGAATCATTAAATAAACAGGACAAAGCGGAAGGCAAGCAGCATTCCACAGTTGCACCTCTTGAGTGCCATAAGACAACTGTATCTCCTGCTATATGTGCTAATCCTGGTTCATTGCCAACTGATAAGAGATCAGTGATTGTCAGGGAAAAAGAGGAGTTGCCCTCAGTTACTAATTTTGAGGGTGGGAAGGAGGATCCAGATATGGTAGAGTCGGGGGCAAGTCGTAAAGTCTTGCAGGAACTTCAGGATGTTGGAGAATCCAGTGCAGATGGAGAAACTTATCTAAGAATGTTATCAGCTACTTATTCCTTCATTGATAGTTGTGCTGAATCTGTAAAACAGAAAGCTGAAGGGAGATTCCCTGTTTCTGACAATGAGGAAAACACCGAGACGTGGAAAAGAACTTTGTATGAGTCTCTGTTCGGAAGTTCTAGTGAGGAGGAGGATTCTGTAACCACAGATGTTGAATTTGTTGTTTCTGACATTGAGGAATACACCGAGACATGTGAAGGAACTGCACATGACTCTCTGTTCGAAAGTCCTTGTGAGGATTCTGTAGCCACAATTGGTGAAATGCCGTATGATTCTTCTTCCGATGCCTCTGACTCAAGCTCATCTTAAACAAATGCATGCCCGCAGTCTGGCTTATCTTGTGAAAGTCCACAATCTGGTAGATTCTATGAATGAACATACTTGTAGTCGCTTGACAAGACTTTATTCTCTGATCTGGGAAAGTGAGTAGCCTCTTCTGATTGTAGTTTACGATAGTATTGGAGATTCAGAGTTGTATAGATGAATAGTTCTGATGATTTACAATAGTGTTGGAAAATAAAGTTGTATAGAGAGAAATAACCAAGAATCATAGTTAGATTTGGAAGTCAAATTCATCTTGTAGACATGAATTGTATATTTCTTTTACATGAATGATTGAGAGGTTGCTATGTTTCATTTTGTGTGTATTATTGACACAGCTGCACACTGCACATTAGGTAAAAAAATAAAAGAATGAAGTGTTATCTTTAATGAGAAGTTTTTATAATCATACAAACGTTAAACGGTTTAAGTATTTTTGAGACTAAAATTTTTGAAAGTCTTATAACCACACAAATGATATAGAAGGTACGAATACAAATTTCAAATCTTCATTTTTTTAAAATAGGGAATTAGGCGATTTTAAGAAACTTTCGTGTGTGTTAACTCATGAATATTTAGTTAAATGGTTTTGGACGATTTCTTTTTTGAAAAAGTTTTACGAGTCCCTCTGTAAGGAGTTAGGTGAGTAGTATGTATAGCTTCACCATGATCTGCGGCATTTTAAAACATTTAGGAGCCATTTTATGGGAAGTAAACAATTTTTTCAATTTTTCGTGTGTGTTAGCCTATGGATCTGGCACCTTGGAGCACCCAAGTTTTATTTCTAAAAAAACTTTATGAGAACCTCTATAATAAATTGGGGAAGCATTACGTACCGTCCAACCATTTTTTCAAGCATATTTTTGCATTTAAAAGCCAACTTTTAGAAATTAGACGACTTTCTTGATTTTTCATATGTATTAGCCCATGGATCTATCGCCTAGAAGCACCCAATTTATTTTTTGAAAAAACTTTATGAGGACCTTTGTAATGAGTTAGGGAAACATTACGTACAGTCTCGCCATTTTTTTCAAGCATATTTTCGCATTTACAAGCCAATTTTTACGAATTATGTGACTTTCTTATTTTTTCGTGTGTATTAGCCCATGGATCTGGCGCCTCAAAGCACCCAAAAAAACTTTCTCAAAAAACTTTATGAGAACCTCCGTAATGAGTTGGGGAAGTGTTACATATAGTCCCACTATTTTTAACGCCTATTTCCGCATTTACAAGCCCCTTTTTTGGAATTACACAAATCCTCGAATTTTTTATGTGTATTAGCCCATGGATCTGGCGCCTCGGAACACCCAATAATTTTTGTGAAAAAAACTTTATGAGGACCTCTGTAATGAGTTGGGGAACCACCACGTATACTTACACCATTTTATTAATGCCTATTTCCGCATTTACAGGCCATTTTTAAAAATTACTCAAATTTCTAGATTTTTGTGTGTATTAGCCCATAGATCTGGTGTCTTGGAGCACCAAAAATTATTTTCTAAATAAGCTTTATGAGAATTTTCGTAATGAGTTATGGAACCACAATATATACTTACACCATTTTTAACGCCCATTTATGCATTTATAGACCCTTTTTTAGGAATTTCGCAAATTCTTTATTTTTTCGTGTGTATTAGCTCATGGATCAAACGCCTCGGAGCACCCTTATTTTTTCTTGAAAAAACTTTATGAGGACCTCCGTAATGAGTTAGGGAACCACCACGTATACTCACCTCTCTTTTTTAACGCCTATTTTCACACTCACAAGACCTTTTTTAGGAATTACGCAAATTTCTTGATTTTTCATGTGTATTAATTAACCCATGGATCTAGTGCCTCGGAGCACCCAAAATTATTTGTTGAAATAAACATTATAAGATCCTCTGTACTGAGTTAGAGAACCACCACGTATACTTACACTATTTTTAACGTCTATTTATGCATTTACAGGCCCTTTTTAGAAATTACACAAATTTCATTATTTTTCGTGTGTGTTAGCCCATGGATCTGGAGCCTCAGAGCACCTAACTTTTTTTTTTCTGAAAAAACTTTATTAGGACTTCCATAATGAGTTTGGAAACCACCGCATATACTAACATCATTTTTAACGCCTATTTCCTCATTTACCGACTCTTTTTTAGGAATTACGCAAATTCTCTATTTTTTATGTGTATTAACCCATGGATCTTGTGCCTCGAAGAACCAAATATTTTTTTCTTAAAATTTTTTATGACGACATCTGTAATGAGTTGAGGAACCACCACGTATACTCACACTTTTTTTAACACTTATTTTCGCATTTACAAGCCCATTTTTATAATTACGTAAATTCCTCAATTTTTCGTATGTATTAGCCCATTGATGTGGCGACTCAGAGTACCCAATTTTTTTTCTTGAAAACCTTTATGAGGACGTCCGTAATGAGTTGGGGAACCACCATATGTGCTTACATCATTTTTAATGCCTATTTTCGCATGTACATGCCATTTTTTAGGAATTACGCAAATTTCTCAATTTTTTGTGTGTATTAGCCCATGGATTTGGCGCCTCGAAGCACCCAATTTTTTTTCCTAAAAAAACTTTATGAAGACTTCTGTAATGAGTTGGGTAACCACCACGTATACTCACACCATTTTTAACGCCTATTTCCGCATTTACAGACCTTTTTTTAGGAATGACACGAATTCCTCAATTTTTATGTGTGTATTAGCCCATGGATCAGGCGCCTCAAAGAACCCAAAATTTTATCCGAAAAAACTTTGAGTACCTCTATAATTAGTTGGGGAACCACCACGTATACACACATCATTTATTTAATGTCTATTTCCGTTTACAAGCCGTTTTAGAAATTACACAAATTCCTCAATTTTTTGTGTGCCCATGGATCAGGCGCCTAGGAGCACTCAAACTTTTTTTCTGAAATTTTTTTATGAGGACCTCCGTAATGAGTTAGTGAACCACCACATATACTTACACTAATTTTTAACGCCTATTTTTACATTTACAGGCCCTTTTTTAGGTTTTACGCAAATTTCTCGATCTTGTCGCGTGTATTAGCGCATGGATTTGGCGCCTTAGAACACCCAAATTTTTTTGTGAAAAAACTTTATGAAGACTTTTGTAATGAGTTAGAGAACCATCACGTACACTCACACCATTTTTAACGTCTATTTTCGCATTTACAAGCCCTTTTTAGGAATTACGTAAATTTCTCTATTTTTTTGTATGTATTAGCCCATGGATCAGGCGCCTCGGAGCACCCAAAATTAATTATGAAATTTTTTTATGAAGATTTCCGTAATGAGTTGGGGAACCATCACGTATACTCACACTTTTTTAACGTCTATTTCCACATTTACATGCCCTTTTCAGGAATTACGCAAAAATCTTCGATTTTTCGTGTGTATTAGCCCATTGTTCTAGCGCCTCGGAGCACCCAAAATATTTTCTGAAAAGACTTTATGAGGATCTCTGTAATGAGTTGTGAAACCACCATATATACACACACAATTTTTAACGTCTATTTTCGCATTGCAGGCTTACTTTTGGAATTACACGAATTCCTCATTTTTTCATATGTATTAGCTCATAAATCTAGCGCCTCATAGCACCCAAATATTTTTAAGAAAAAAACTATATGAAAACCTTTTTAATGAGTTGGTAAGTGTTACGGATAGTTCTACCTTTTTTTCAGGCATATTGTTGCATTTACAAGCTAATTTTTAGGAATTATGCGACTTTCTTGATTTTTTGTGTGTATTAGTCAACGGATCAGGCGCCTCGGAGAACTAATTTTTTTTTTGAAAAATCTTCATATGGACCTCCATAATAAGTTGGGGAAGCGTAACATACAGTCCTACTATTTTTTTCAAGCATATTTTCGCATTTATAAGTCAACTTTTAGAAATTAGGTGACTTTCTTGTTTTATCATGTGTATTAGCCCATGAATCTGACGCCTAAGAGCACTCAACAATTTTTTTTGCAAAAAGTTTTATGTGAACCTCTGTAATGAGTTGGGGAAGCGTTACGTACAATTCTACCATTTTTTAGGCATATTTTCACATTTCAATAAAACTTTTAGAAATTATGCGACTTTTTTTATTTTTCATGTATATTAGTCCATGGATCAAGCGCATTAGAGCACCTAATTTTTTTTTTTGAAAAATCTTCATAAGGAACTCTTTAATGAGTGGAGGAAGTGTTACGTACAGTCCCACCATTTCTTTCAGGTATGTTTTTGCAATTACAAACCAACTTTTAGAAATTACGTGATATTCATTTATTTCATGTGTATTAGCCCAGAGATTTCGCCTCGGAGCATCCAAACCTTTTTTCTTAAAAAACTTTATGAGCACGTCTGTATTGAGTTGGGAACACTCACGTATATTCACACCATTTTTTTAACGCCTAGTTACATATTTACAGGTCCATTTTTAGGAAATTATGTAAATTTCTCAATTTTTTATGTGTATAGGCCCATTGATCTGACGCCTCGGAGCACCCAAAAATTTTTTTGAAAAAACTTTAGGAGAAACTCTGTAATGAGTTGCGGAACCACCACGTATACTCACACCATTTTTAACGTTTATATTAGTATTTATAGGTCCTTTTTTGGGAGTAATGCAAAATTCTCAATTTTTCGTGTGTATAAGCACATGGATCTGGCGCATCGGAGCACTCAAAAAATAATTCTAAATTTTTTTATGAGAACTTTCGTAATGAGTTGGGGAACCACTACGTATACCTACACCATTTTTTTAACGTTTATTTCCCCATTTATAGGCCATTTTTAGGATTTATGCAAATTTTTCATTTATTCGTGTGTATTAATCAATGGATCTGTGGACCCGGAGCACCCAAAATATTTTTCTGAAATTTTTTTATAAGGACCTCCATAATTAGTTGGAAAAACACTACCATACTAACACCATTTTTAACACTTATTTCCAAATTTACAAGCTCCTTTTTAATCTTTTAATGGTGAAAAGTTGACACTAGTACAGTCTTTTAGTGGCGACAAAAGTTGACACTAATACAATCTTTTGGTGACGGCAATTTATCTTTTAGGTGGCGTCAAAAGTTGACACTAATACAATCGTTTAATGGCGACAATTTAATCTTTCAGTGGCGAGTAAAGTTGACACTAATACAATCTTTTAGTGACGACAATTTAATCTTTAGTGGCGACTAAATTTGACACTAATACATTCTTTAGTGGCGACTAAAGTTGACACTAATACCTACTTATTGGCGACAATTTAATCTTTAGTGGCGACTAAAGTTGACACGAGTACAGTCTTTTAGTGACGACAATTTAATCTTTTAGTAGCGACTAAAGTTGACACTAATACAGTCTTTTAGTGGCGACTAAAGTTGACACTAATACCTACTTTTAGTGGCGACAATTTAATCTTTAGTGGCGACTAAAGTTGACACTAATACAGTCTTTTAGTGACGACAATTTAATCTTTTAGTAGCGACTAAAGTTGACACTAATACAATCTTTTAGTGGCGGCAATTTAATCTTTAGTGGCGACTAAAGTTGACACGAGTACAGTCTTTTAGTGACGACAATTTAATCTTTTAGTGGCGACTAAAGTTGACACTAATATAGTCTTTTAGTGGCGACAATTTAAACTTTAGTGGCGACTAAAGTTGACACTAATACCTACTTTTAGTGGCGGCAATTTAATCTTCTATGGCGACTAAAGTTGACATGAATACAGTCCGACAATTTAGTCTTTTAGTGGCGACAAAAGTTGACACGAATACAGTCTTTTAGTGGTGACAAAAGTTGACACTAACATAGTCTTTTAGTGGCGACTAAAGTTGCTACTAAAACAGTCTTTTAGTGGCCACAAAAGTTGCACTAGTACAGTCTTTTAGTGGCAACAATATATCTTTTGGTGGCGACTAAAGTTGCTACTAAAACAGTCTCTTAGTGGCCACAAAAGTTGCACTAATACAGTCTTTTTGTGGCGAAAATTTAATGTTTTAGTGGCGACAAAAGTTGCTACAAATACAATCTGTTAGTTGCGACAATTTAATCTTTTGGTGGCGACACAAGTTGCCACTAATACAGTCTTTCATTGGCGACAATTTAATCTTTTGGTGGTGACACTAGAGTCATTAACTCGGACTAAGTGATAGATGCACTTCTTAGAGACTAACCTTTTGGCCTTAAGGTACGAAATGAAATGACCCTTAGGCACTGCTGAACTACTCCTCTACTCTAAAACATGCTCATTAGGAAACAAGAACTTGACTACTCGAGTTCTACAATCAACTGAGGCATAACAAGCATGAAGTCAGTCAATACCTAAATAACAACTAAGTCAACCATGGTGTCCTTGTGATTGACAGAGATGGTACAATCATGATAAACTCTCTCTGCTAGAATAGACTCACCAACATGTGTGGAAACACTGAAGGACTCAAGAAGTCGTTTGGGAAGAATATTGAATCTCATAGCAATATATAGAGTCACAAAAGATAGACTCGCACCTAGATCAAGTAATACATATACATCAAAAATAAGGACTTTGATCATATTAATCTTTTGATCAGCATAAAAATTTACTTACAATTATATTATAAGTGTTTTAGTTGTATGATTTTTTTTATTAAGTAAATTATTGATGCATAAAATTATGTTCTAAGCAAAGAGCAGAGTTAGAATTTGAGGTTTGTGGGTTCAATTTTTTTTATTATTTTGAGCTATTGAGTTCTAAACTAATAATTTATATACTTGCAATGAATTTCTTATTGCAAATTTAGAGTTTGAACTAAAACTACTAAACTCGGTTGAACTCGTAACCAACATACCGGCTTAGCCCCTAACAAGATTTGGTTAAGATAAATCTTAAAGAGAAAAAAAAAAAACAGTGAAGACTTGTGTATTATAACACATTTTGTGATTTCTCAATGTTCACTCCTACATATTTTGTAACACATAGATTGCACTTGGTTATATCTCAACCTTAAGCATTTACCATAGGATTAAAAATTCATTTCTTATTGTTCTCTTGGCTCACCTCTTAGTTGGGCTCAACTCCAACAACGACAACAAACCCAATGTAATCCCACAAATAGGGTCAGGAAGGGTAAGATATATGCAGACATTACCCCTACCTCTACAAGGTGATATTTTATGGACTAGTAGTCGAAAATGATATGCATAAACTCTTTTAAGGAATATGTTTTATTGATATAAAAACACGATTAGAGCAAGCAAATGATTGAAACATTTTAGCAAAGGTTGAAGGAAATGAATATGAAAACATTCACCACCACAAAGCCAGAAAAAGGCCTGGGTTTATTGGTTCATATGGCAAGAGCAATTAAGTAAAAGAAAAGAGAAAAAAAAAGGTTCAAGAAAATAGAGAAAAAACTAAAAAGAGAACAGTAAATATGAATTGCAGGAATCCACAAGAACCAACCCCCAGATGAATTTGTACACAGGGAAACTGTTAACAGCTTTCCCACATCTGGAGTTTTTAAGGTATCTAAAGATTTTGCAACTAAGATGTCGTTTTCGATGATTCTACTGCAGCCTTACAGATAGGGCACCAGTTCTTGAGCTTAAACCACTGCTTTATGCACTCCATATGATACCCGTGTTCGCATCCCAGGTTCCCTATTTCATCTCCGATCACGTACTCCTCCTGCAAAAATGTATGATTGTCAGCAGTTAGTAACTCGATTCATTTGGACTGAGATGAGCTCAAACAGAGCGATATGGTCAATGAGGATTCATATAGTCGAGTGTCGACCAAACTAGCTGAGGGTTCATATATAAAGATTTTGTCTCACACAGAGGATACATCATATTCACTTGGAAATGTCAACAGCATGGTTAGAGCTGCCTAAATTACATCCTCAAAAAGTCGATGGACCCGGACATTGAAAGAACATAAGCATTCGAAAGAGTTCTAGGTTCAATCTTTCAAACACCAGTACAAAGTTTTATCAAATATCTAGGAGATCAAGGAAATATATTCTTTCTTCGGAAAAGATTCACCAGTTTTTAAGGTTCTAATAAGGTACTAAAAAAAAACTAGTAAGCATCAGAAGGAATTACAAGAGGGGAAATACTTATGTAGTCAAATGAATGTTATCTAATAGCATTCGGCTTCTCTCCATTTGAAAAGATATATCTCATAGGCAAAGGAAATACACAACACAATGCTATAAATATCGTAAATGAAAAAGATACCTATGAATGATGAATTAAATGATAAATATGCTTAAAATAGGACGACAACCTGACAAATGCTGCACTTGATGTCATCTCCATCCTCATCAGCTTCTAGTGTTTCTGTTTCTGAAGCCATACCCTGATAAATGTTTCTCCTGAGGCACTTCGATAGTTCTTCCTCGGGCAGAGCGGTACTAACAGAGCCAATCCTCTCCTCAAGTGCTAATAATTCCTATTAAAAAAATCAATAAATCATTTATCAGATGATGGGTATCAAGGGAAAAAAAACATTTTTCAGACGATGTAGAAAATATCATACTAGACTGAAGGGAAAACTTCAATTGAGGAACTTTCAGATAAGAAAAAACTTCAAATAAATAACCCTCAAGCGTTCTTGCAATTGTGAATGATGGGGTTCGACAATGAGGACTAACTTTTTACTCCCTCTGTCCAAATTTATGTGGCACCCTTTCTTTTTTAGTCCGTCCTAAAAAGGATGTCACTATTCTATATTAGAAACAATTTAACTTTAAAATTCCACGTTTAGCTGGTCAAAGAGGATTTTAGACCACAAATTTCAGAAGTCTTCATTTTTTTCTTAAACTTTGTGCCAAGTCAAACGGTGCCACATAAATTGGGACAGATGTAGTAAATTTTTAACTTGATTTAGGATATGAATTTTCCATACTTTGAAGACAAACTATCCAGTTCTAAAAACCAAAATGAGTACTATAGAACATTAATAAGTGTTAGTTGCTATGTTTTAGGGCTGCAGCCTTTTATTTATTTACTGCAGTAAATTAGCTTTAGTTTTCCTAAAAATAACTTCTTTACCTAGTCTCTAGGAGTTTGTTTATCTTCAGCAGATGTGTTGCTGATTTTTAGGACCATGAAGTTAGTTCTTTATTATAAGTGTAAGTCTTAGGCAGTGAAAAATGACTGCATTATCAAATAAAGTTATCTCTTCTTTCTTGTTCTTCATTGCTTTATAGTTCTAATCTTTCATTATTCTTAAGTTCTCCTTTGTTCTTTTTCTGGGTTTCCACATTAATTTAACTACAATAAGATTATCAAAGTATTTGAGGAAGTCATAGTAATAAATGTCTTATAAGTTGTGAAAAAAGAAATAAAAACAGACCTCATAGGACATGTCATCGATATCTAGTCTCATGTCTCTATGCTGGTCATAGAAGTTAAGGCCGCTGAGGAACAAATTGGACTCCAACGCCAGTAGTCGCTGTAGATAGAAAATAAGAGCTCATTCACAAACCAAAATAGTAAATTCACAGGAGAAGAAAAATAATCAACATTGAATACCTCATAAGATAACTCTTCATCTTGTTCGATTCTCTCAAGTGCCAGCAATACCTGCAAAGTAAAAGCAAGACCAATATACTTAAATATCAGTAAGCTTGTAGGAAGTAGATTGAATCTGAATTCCTCCAAGAATACCTGAGCAACTCCATCCATGTTATATCGCTGCAATGCTTCACGGTTCAAACCGTTAATGCCAATTTCTGCTGAAGTGAATGGTACTACACCAGGTAAATCATCATCTTCATCGTCATCGTCATCATCATCATCATCATTTGCAGGTAAACTATAAGTGCTATAATCACTTGATGAAGAATCCATGAAAAGTTGACTGGATGAACTAGGCATTTCTAGATTTGGAGTTCCAGGCTCAGGTAAATTTTGTCTTGAGCCAGAAGACTTAGTATGCAATGAATCCTGAACAGGACCCCTTAACCTAGTACTCACATTCATTGACCTGCGGGTCCGAACTGATACAGCACGATTACCGTCACTGAAATCCGAGCTTCTACTACTCCTTGAGTCAGAGATGGAGATTCCAGTAGCGGGACGAACTGCACGTCCTTCATTTGGCGATGCCCCACTCATTTTTTTCCCTTTAGATGATGAACTGCTTTCACCTTCAGTATTTCTCCTTTTTACTGTTTCCCTTCGACTGGTACTTGATTCTGATGCTGAAGAACTATATGGGAGGACATCTGGTGTGGAATTGCACTTCAGATTTTTCAACCTGTATCCTTCCCCACTACTACTGCTCCTTGTCCCAGCACTAATGGATTTAGACAACGAAGAAATAGAGGAATTCATTGGACTCTTTTGGTTGGAAGAACCAGGTCCATGACCAAATATTTTTCGAGGTCTGCTCGATGTTCCACTAGAGCAACCAACATCTGTAAATACAACTTTGCTGGATCCAGTATCTCTCTTTGCTGAATCAAATTGGAATTGATGCTCTGTTGATGACTGCATCTGTTTTAAAACTTCTGGCTCTTTACGTAAGGAACTGGTATCTGATCGCTTGTTTTCAATGTTAGAAGAGTATTTTCTGTGAGATTCCTTGCCTGACTTTCTTGCAGTAGTCATTCCAGAGGATGTCACAGATGAACTCCCAACTACTTCCTTTCCGTTTGAAGAACCGAAAGTAGGTCTTAGTGGTCTCGGTTTCTCCATGCCTCCAACTCTGGCACTCTTAGTATAATTGACCCGGCCACTACATCCAAGTCTAGAACAATACTGAACATTTTTATCTTTGTTTTCAGCCGTGTCCCTTAAACCTCTTCTGGGGGCGACAAGCCCATTGCCAGCTCTTTTAACAGAATATTCATCCATGTCTTACACGAAGCACCATTTATATCTGCATAAACCATATAGCCTTAAATTAGAAATCCTTGATTAAGCCTTACAACAAGGAAGTTGTATATGGCTAAGCAGACATTTCTTTTGCAGCTGACAACAATTCTCATGATAGAACAGGATTTCAGTAAAATACTAAAGTAATCTCGTACTGTTAGCAATTACTAGCTAAGAGGAACTTCATTCATATTAAGTGGACAACTGGTTTTAGGTGATCAGCATCAAAGAGATTCAAGCATAAATCATAACAGTTCATCTCTGAGTAGATGACTAGAACTCTATCTAACTCATAAATATCATCAAAAATTGTCCCCATAGATTCTCTTTCCAAACTTGTCAATAGTACTATCACAACAACAACAATATACCTCGTGTATTACCACAAGTGGAGTCCTTACCTCGTGGAGACAGAGAGGCTGTTTCCAAAAGACCCTTGGCAATAGTACTATCACAACCAAAAGCAAAATTCTTTTTCCCTACATACTTTTTCTTTGACCAAACGCACGCATCTAATTGGTAATTCACATATCTTTAAACGAATTCAAAGATCAATACATCCCCTAAATTCTACCAAAATCCCATAGCTAAACTAGTATAGATGACAAGAATCATTTGCTAAACCCCACTTCCCTATATTCATATTTGACCTAAACATATTCAATAATGCACAAAGGGGTGTCAAACTAAAAAAGAAGTGAAAGAAATAAATGAAACCCAAGGATATAACATAAATGACAACCTAAAAGTATCATCCACAAGGGAACAATAAGAAAGAAATACATTATGAATTCAACCACTGTCACATAAATAATTAAAACTAAAAGCTGTCAAGAGGCTTCAAACCAACAAAAGTAGATACCAAAACTTTCATCGGAGGCACATAACGTTCATCAATCAATTAAAAAATTAAACAGAGATAAGACATAGAATCCCAATAAAACTGATCAACAAGACAACAATCAAATGGGAGAGAAAGTAAAAAACACATCAAAAGAATTGATTGAAAATCCTTTTTCACATCTCTAACTACAAAACTCAATTCACGAAATCGCAGGAAACTGAACTATAACACTATAATCAGCAATGAAACATTGAGAGAACTACAAAAAGTTCATTTTTTTGCTTCTCTACTTCCAAAGCCAATTCAAATTATCACAAAAAAGTGAAGTATAACAGTATCATAATCAGCAAAAAACAATCGAAAATTCATCTCCACCTCTCTAACTCCAAAACCAAATTCACGAAATCACAGGAAACTAAACTATATCACCATAATCAGCTACGAACCAAATGAGAAAAAGGACTAAAAAATCTTTTTTTGCCTATCTAACTTCAAACCCAATCCACCAAATCACCGGAAACTGAATTATATCACCATAATCATCCAAAAGAAACCCGATCAGAAATCCTGTTTTGCCTCTTTAACTTCAAAATCCCAGAAAACTGAACTACAGCACCATAATCAACCAAAAGACGATTGAAACAAAACTAAAAATTCATTTTTTGCTCCTCTACTTCCAAACCCAATTCGAGAAATCACAGAAAACTGAACTATATCACCATAATCAGCCAAAAGACGATTGATAAAAACTACAGAAAATTCATTTTTGTCTTCAATACTTCCAAACCCAATTCGCAAAATCGCAGTAAACAGAACTATACACCACCATAATCAACCAAAAGACTATTGAATCAAAACGACTAAAAATTCATTTTTTACCCAAACCCAATTCATAAAAAGACTAAAAATTCGTTCTACTTCAAACCCATTTCAGAAACATCACAAAAAGGTGAAAAAACTACAGTATCACAATCATTCAAAACGAAAAAAAAAACTTTTTTCTTTAATTAATCCACCTTTTTCTCTTCTGTTTTCGTTGTTTTCTTCTTCTTTATCCAATGGGAAAAAAATCCCTTTTTCACGAGAGAGATTATAGGATCGAAGCTGATGAAAATGGAGAAGACTATATAAAGAAGACGAACAAATCATCAACAAACAAAGCTGAAATGCCGTAATGCCAATTGAGTCTTGTAAAGAAATATCAACCGTTGGATCAAAATTGTGATTGAAAAGTTGAAAATCAACGGCTCATGATGATCTATATGTCATGTTTCAATTATAATTAAGTTTTTGACTCTTTCTTACTTGGTCCCCTGCTAAGCTAAAAAATTAGTGAAAATTACTACTTAATTAATATAAAAAAATCATCTTAATTTTGAGAATTTTGAAGTCACTCATGAAAAATGTGAGTTAATTTGAGCGGTCGAAATTTGGGTTGTGAGTTAATTTGAGTGGTCGAAATTTGGATTTGATATATGAACATATCAAAAGATGATATGTGATAGTCAAAATTAATCGACTTCAGCTTAACAAGAATAACATTATAAGACACAACTTCGTTATTGCTTAGAAATTTAAAATTTTTACTAATATACAAAAGAGGAGATTTTATTTATAGTTTTATTAATTACAAATCACCATATTACAAGATAATTTAATAAAACAAGGAGTTTTTATTTAAGAGAAAAGACTTTTTACAAAATAACAATAATAATATATTTAATGTAATTTTACGACTAAATTTTTTGGGAAACTAAAATATACAAAAACTTTATCATTATCTATTAGAGATTATTTTCGATACATTTTTGGGAAAAAAATATTTTTAAAAAGAAGGTCAATTTTTTTGTTTAAAGTATTTGGTAGATGGCAGCATCGCTATCAAATATGTTGTATATTATTTTAGGAATAATAAATGATTAAATAATTAATCGAAACAATATCTTAAATGGACTTGTGTTAGGTGGGGTGAGAAGGTTACTTTTTAGAAGCCAAATATTAGTTTATAAATTTCTAAGATTAATAATACTAATTGAGAAATTTTATCTTATTATTTATTTATATATAAATTTAGGTTAATTTTGGGAGTACACAAATTGAGTGTACACGATATACTTTTTCTATAACTATTTTTTTCTTGACTTTATGTATAGTGTTGCTAATAATTGTTATAAAGTAAAATCTTAAAATATTAAGGTGAGTCTTAAGTCCGATTTATTGATTTTGACTTTGAGGATTTTGATATTGAATAATCGAAATTTGTATTTAAATCATAAGTAATTTAAACCTATGGATTGAATTTAGGGCATCATTTTGATTTTTAATAAAATGTATGCTAGAATATAATTAGTCAATTGTTATATTTAGTAAAGTAAAATTAAGTGTCGAAATATTCATAAAAATAATCGAACTGATTGAACAGCTAATTTTTAAATGATCAAGTAGATAAATTCTAAGATTATAAATAAAGATAAATATAGAGAATTATTTAAATAATTGGAAGAACCACAAATATATTAATATTAATCTCTAAAATAAATGAGTGGCCAACTCCAAAATATTTAGCTGTTGCTTTTGTGGACAGAAGAAAACCCCACCACTAACATATAAGGAAAAATAAATAATTCAATCACACGTATTGTTCATTTTGTCTAATAAAAAATTTATAAAGTTATTTTTGAGCTATGCTATTATTAAAATTGATAGTATACATAATAACTTGTGTTATGTTTTATAAATCTGACTTTGTCATACTTCTTCAAAATCTTGCCAATTTAATTAGTAGTCTATCAGTCCTTTTCTTCGAATAGGTTAACATTCTTGTTGAGATTCATCTCATCATTATACTAAAGAAACATCTAACTTCGATATTATATTTGTCACGAACCAAGCTCATGATATGTATAATTTGATTTATCCAAGAAACTTTATGTATTTATCTCTCGACCTACATTACATTATCATCATGTTCATAAATGCATGTAGCAAGTAAGTCTGACCATAAAGCTTTCATCTTTCTTTTTTTTCTCATTTGGATATAAAATTTGTCTATGGTGTAACATATATACATTCTTTTTTTAAAATTTGTCAATCTAGAAATCTGTTAATTCTATTCTTCGATTCGTCCTTACGATGGGCGTTCCAAATATACTACACATATTTTTTTTTAAATAATTAATTCTAAATTAAGTTATTATATTTGTTAATGAAGAGTACTTTACACTGTAATTGATTACTTTTTAGAATAAAATAAGGTGGTGACACAATCATTTGAGTTCGTGGGAAATTCATAAAGGCTGTACCATTTATTTTCTGTGTATTTTTATTTGTATAAAATAAACAAGCAATCATTAATTATATATATTTTGTTCCTTCTTTATGGCTGTAATTGATAAAATATTTAAAGAGTTATGATTAAGTATATTAATATTAACAACAGAAAATAAGCTAAAACTTACACTTTCCATGATCATTATATGCATATAGAGATAAAATTTGTGTACACTTTACGTTTTTATGACTATGTTATTATTATATATCATAAAGATTGTATTTTTTCTTATTAATGTAGTTAATCTATTATAACTGGTTAATTATTTTTTTAATACAGACAACTTATATTTATTATAGATAGTTATATCTAATTACTATAATATTTGATGTATATTAAAATTGACTAAAGTTAAAATTTCAAATAAAATATCTAATTATTTGTTTTCCTTCAAATAATTGTGATTTAGGTTGAACACGAATGGATTATTAGATTAACATAAAGACTTGTGTACACGAACTATCCTATGGACCCACCAATATTGTTGATTAATTGACCACAATAATCCAATTAAAAAAAATATATACACAAAACTTTCATTTTCTTTATCAAACTTTTTTCTCCGTCATTAATCAGAGATTTCGAATTTGAATCTTTGAATATTTTTTTTCTTTAGGGGCGTTTTACCTCCTTAATAAGCTTAGTTGATGTACATCGAAACTAATCAAGTCAAGTTTCTTTTGATTTTCGATATTCGTATTGCAGTCTGACTAATTTGAATTTGTGTCAATTAAGACTCCATTCGGGAATAGCACTTCCTACCAGAAAATTTGTTTTCATACTCAAACTCGATCCAGAGATCTTTGATTAAGAGGATCAACTTCATCCGTACCACACCAAATCTTCCGATGGTGGTGCAAGTCAAGTTAGTTTTAGGTCTTAAATTTAATTTTGGTAGAACAATAGTTTACTATATAAGTGAAAATTTTGTTGCAACTACTAAACATATTAATTAGACTTTTTTATTTTCTAAGAAAACATTTTCCGTAAAAATTTTCCTTCGTACTAAACACACCCTTAAATCTTAATGACCTAACAATAATCAAGATTAGAAGACAAAGATATTGGGAGGTTTTGATGCACTATAATTAGGCAACTAAGCAATGACACATAATTTTGACCATCATATTAATTGTGGATCTAATAATTAGCACATATGTCTTAGTGGTATTATATTGTTGAGATTAAGACCTAAATTACATCATTTTCTACATAATTAGCAATTCCACTTGCTATTGACAGAAATACTTTGAGTTCAAACAAATTACAATTAGGTGGTTTTTATTGGATACATATAGTAATATTGTTAGGTACTTCAAACTCAAAATCTATGTTTGGTACTCCCTCAATTTCAAATTTTCTGTCGTGTTTCTCTTTTTACACGTTCCTTAAGAAAATATTAGTAATAAGCAAATATTTTTCACTATATTACCTTCATTTAATATGTATTAAGATATAGTCTTTCATCGTTAAAATTTTACTCTGTGAATAAAATAGAAAAAAATAATTAATTTATCTTAAACTTTTAAAATAACAAATAATTTTTGAGATAAATATTTTTAGAATTTACTACCGATAATTTGGGAAAGGAGTATATGAAAAGAAATTTATCAAACTTTGTTAACTTGATACCTTTTCTTTTTTAGGTATTTCAGTCTAACACGATAAGGCTACAATTAGGGTTGGATACTCACAATTGAATATGAAAATTTTGGATTTTTTTATTATTATAGGCAAAAAATTACAAATCAAATAAGTTTATATTGAGTAATTATATATTTTTAATTTGGATCGGATTATTTTGAATTTTTTATTCTAAATAAATAAATTCAACTTCTCCCCCTCACAAGGATGAGGATCCATATAAAATACACATCACTATAATCATCCAAATAAAATATTTATGCAATAATTGAAATTGTTATTATAAAGAATAAAAGCATTAAACATGAGATTCAATAACCAATCAAAAATTTCAGATTTCCAAATATCGAAAAATCCAAACTATCCAAATACACAATCCAAACTATGTCAACCCCTTACAACCACAACATTAATTGCAAGTGAAAATATAACATTAAAGAATTTATTCCCCATATACCTAGAATCTGAATTTCTCACATCCTTGATGAATTCAAAAATAATATATTGAATTGGAATATCATTTTCAATTTCATGTTGTAACTTTAATTGCTCAACTTTATAGTTATTAAATTTATATGTCTTAAACATCCTTCTAACCCACACACCAAAAGAAATGGCTGTTGCTATTAATGATGATTCACCAATAAAGTCCCAAAAATATAATGAAAACCATATACTAAAAGAAATTAAAGACTTATATTTATACGATTTTTGTAATTCCTCTATTGACCTTAATAATATCTCCGTTGCTCTACGAAATTCATCGGATGTTATATTATAAAGCTCCTTAGGTAAGATATCGAGAAATTCTTTATGATTCGAGTCAAATTTATCACACGATATTCATGTCACATCATGATTTAATTTGATGGATCTTTATGTCGTGCCCCGAGTAGAAAATATGTCCTACTATCATTCAAGAGGAGAGGGGGTGAATCATGATGAGAATTTGGGGTCGTTGAATTGTAAGTGCGATTGAAGATTGAAGAAAAGCAACTCGAGATTTTAGGGTTTAAACAAGATTTTGAAGGGTTATTTTTTAAAAAAGAAAATGGGGTAATTAAATTGTTATCATGATTGAAGATTTTCGAGTTTATGTATGAAGATCGAGATGTAGAGGAATTGGTTGAAAATCTACGAGCTAAACGATGAAAAGCCATTGTTATGTTGATTGTGTAATTATTCTTTAACACGAATCAATATATATAAGTTAAACTCGATCAAGAAAAAACCTAAATCCTAAAATAACTAGGATGTGTATTATTTCATGTCAAAAACGACACTAAAGGAAAACAAGAATATATTTACCGAAAATTTTATAAATTATATAGAAACATTGACTATAAAATAATAAAGATTAATAATGAACAAATTAGAATTATTTTCTGTTAATGACTATTATCATTATTATTACTACTATTCTTTTGGCGAACAAACATACATATTTATTATTATTTTTTTATTATTATTTTGGGGGGGGGGGGGTGTATTAACTTCTAGATTATTTTAAAACATAATAAATACCATCCTAAATACTGACGTTGCAAAGAAAGTGCATTGAGAAGCACAAGAATATTTAAAGTTGTAATTTTAAAATTTGACGTTGCGTTTGGTCATGCATTAATATTTTATTATTTAAAAATATTTAAACTAAGTCCAAAAAACACATAAGTTGAGTTGATATGAGTTAATTTTTGAAAACTTGAAATTTGATCAACTCACTAACGTAATTACGTTATTACCTTGTTTTCCCATCATCTTATCGTTACTTATTGTTTGATTACCTTCCTTTTTTATATAATAAGAGTTTGTCATGCATTGTATTCTTTTTTTCTCTTAATATTATAAGCTTAGGATCTTTAAATTGTGATATATATATATATATATAGCATTATAAAACCTCAAGAAAGAACACAATTTGTTCAACTGTCACATTCATCTAAACTTAATACTTTTGCCACAATAAAAATGCTTAGTAAACACAAACATCTTCTTCAATATTAATTATTTGTTCTTAAGTTATTTTTTTATTAGAATTATTTTCCTTGAATCTTGAAATACTCAACAAGTGTATTTTTATTTTTAGTAAGTTATCCACTGTAGTTTAAAGCAAGTGGATTCATCATACTTTCTAGAGAAATCCATGGGCATTGTCACGAGGGTATGTTTTATTAAATCTCAAGAGTCAAAGGGAAAAACAATTTACAATATATTTTAAGAGACAAAGGTTCAAAGGGTAATGATAAAGTTGCAAAAATTCAAATCTAATCGAGTTTTAATACAGATATCGATAACATGATAAAAAATTTTAAAAAAAGTTTTTAGTTTTTGTTTCTCATCTAGTGTTTGATATTTGTATTGAAATCTCAAAATTCATGTCGTATAAAGCCCATTTAAGAGGAAAATACTTTCTTCAGCAATTTTTTTTTTTAATTTAGGATTTGAAAACTCGAGGTCTCAAGTTAAGAGAGGGGGATTGTATCCATAGCATTGCAATTTTTATTGGTGAAACAAAGTCTTTTGATGCATTATGGTTATAAGGCAACTAGGAAATGACAAGATAAGTTTAACTTTTAATTTATACGTTGACATTATAAAATATTTTTTACGTCACTAAATCACCTAAATAATAATTATAAGTAATTTTTCATATTAAGTGAAATTAATAACTTGAAGAATATTAAAATTAACATGTCAATAATAGGTTAAAATACATGATAGTATACTAATGTATATTAATTAAAAATCCATAACAAATTACTTTGTCATCCATTATATTATATGTATATAATATTAATATGTTTTAGCCCAATTATTTATTTGACTTTTAATATATATTTGAAAACCCCTTAGTGGTATGGTTGAGAAGCAAAATGATGTAATTCTTGTTCAAAGTGATTATTATAATTAAAGATCTTAAAATGCAATTCCACTTATTAATGTCTAGTTATTGATGTTGAGATGGGGAACAGTAAGAAATAAAATATTTAGCTTCTTGTTGTTAGAGATATTGTAAGACTGGTTTTGATGAAAATTTGTTATTCTGAATTTGTCGTGTCGAATAAATTTTTTTAAAAAAGAATTCATATCAAAAGGCTTGAATTTAAAAACTCTGATAAAAAAAGAAAGGATGGTATTCATCACACCATGATCAGCTTCAAATTTGTATATGTATTTATTAAATTTCAATAAAATTTTATGTTTGCTCTTTCCCAATGTAAAATAATGAGAATTGTCTCATAGAATTATGGATGTCACCACCCTTTTTATTTTATTTTTATTATTTTAAATTTCTTTCTCTTTTGGTTCTCGTGATCTTCTTCGTGCAAATCACAAGGAATATATCATTAGGTCAAGTTTTTCTAATTTATTTATTTTTCTCTTTTCACTTTTTTCGAATAAATAAATTTGACGAAAGAATGATTGGAATCCTTTTATCCTTAGACATAAGTTTTGAATTCGAATCCTTAAAAATGACCAAAAAATCATTGAAAGCATCGTCTCCAAAAAAATGGGCACTACATTTTTGTTGGATATTGTTATATGTGTTACCTAAGGTGGCAGGAATCTTCCAAAAAAAAGTTTTTTAGTTCTCTTTCATCACTTTCATGAGATAAGGGCAAGGTTTACGTTTCTTCTAGACCCCTTGTTATAGTATTTAGGGTATATTCAATATGGAGGAAAATATTTTCTTTTAAAATTATCATATATTCTAATCTGAATTATACTTTTTTGTTTTCCAAATGTTATATTTTCACTTTTCTGAATAATAATGATAATCCCATTAAACATTTTTTTAAAAAAATAAAATAATTATGTGTCCGTGAATATAGGCACATTAATAGGACAAACATATTGGGACACAACTGCTTTATTTAAAAATAAAAAAGAAGGGAACAAATCACAAGCAATAATTAATACAACCTTAATAATAATTAATAAAAAGCATAAAAGGCAGCATTTGGTGGGGACTTTTCTTTTTAAAAGGAAAACTTAATTGACAATATTAATGGTAATAATATACAAACACAAAATTAGGCATGTGCACAAATTGGTTCAACCTAATCATCGAATTGATTCGAATCAATTCAAATAATAGTATTTATAAAATTTGAATTTGATTTACAAACTCAATTATAAAATATTATGGTTTTCCAATTTGGATATAATTGGGTATATTTACAAATCGAACCGATCCAAAAATTGAATTGTGTATACACCACTAAAGAGTAAATACTAGTAATGTAAGGACTTGTTCGTTCTAAGTTGATGTTCTAAAGGATCTAGTTATAAGAGTCAAGTTATGTTGAGATTAATAATACTAAAATTATAATGTAATAATTATATTTTGTTGAAACTTTAATTTGTTGTATTATAAATATCGATATACATAGTATAATAAAAAATGGATATATACTTTTTAAGCAAAATATAGAAGTGTTTACCATATGAGAGTTATTACTAACACTTTTATTCTTATTCCATGTTCTATATTGTATATAATAATACATAAATTCATATATGGTTTATTTGGTTATTTGTCGTAAGGAAAAGTTCAATTCTTGTTACATTGGGCTTAGCCCAACAGGTCTTGAGCTCCTAAAATTCCCAAAATTATTCTTGCCTTGGATATTAGGCGGTCCTGAGATTATTTATCTCACTATTTATACCTTAGTGATGAGATAAGTTATTTCATATACATGATGAAATAACTTATTCCGAAATGATTAATTTTGAAATATCTTGTTCCCAACCAATCGATCCCTAACGGTCTTGTTTATTTTGACATGACCTAATGTTTAGTTCATTCTAACTTTGTCCATAACTCTATTTCAACTTGCATAACCTATTAATCGATTTATTTACTAACTTAACTCATTTTAACCTATTCAGATTTAGCCCAAAGCACAAATTTGACACTTCTAGTCTCGATGGTTGTTGACAAATTAATACATAAAAATTAGATTATGATGGGAGAGAAAGTGCAGGCAGAGCACTATACTATGTTGTGCTTCCCATTACTAATTTAAAAGATTATATTATCAAACTAAATAAGTAATATTCATATAGACTAACGAATAAAATTGTGACATATATTCCTTGGTGAAATAGCCAAAGTAATATTATAGTATTTAATAATTTCGTATTAGCTGTAATGACAATCACATCTTTGTGTTTATGTGCTTCCACAACCTTGGGTTATCCATAATTTTCGTACTTAATATAACAACCAAACTCCCAAAAATAACTCTTTCCAAATTCATCAATCTCTCTATTTCTTCACCTTTGTTTTTCTTTTCTTTCCTACTTATTTTTAAAAAAATTCTTCACAATTCTCTTTTAAGTTTCTTTTCCCTATCAATCATCTATCTATCTATCTAATATAGTGGAGGTCATGGATCATCTATTTTGATTAAAATTAAAAAGGTGCTATAAATTTGTCTTTCTTTCTGTTTTCTTTTGTTGAATGTGTATTTTTTTGCCGTGCACAACATATTTCGCATGCAGGGTTCGAGGAAGAGTCGCACCTCAAGGGTGTAATGTAGATAACTTATTCTAATGCAAGTATTTAGTCATTGCTTCAACAGGAATAACTTTATCATTGCTCTAAGACTCCCATTAATATGCGCATTTTCCTTATATTGCATTAAAATCATGATTGCCAAAAGTTTTTCTTCGTTTTATTTTTTGCAATTTTGCATGAATGTATTCCTAAAGATTGTTCTTATATATTTGGTAGTTGCTTCTTAATTATGAGCAACAAAAACTTTTGGTTGGCAGGCCATTCACACACCGGGGGGGGGGGGGGGGGGG
>JAJOOR010015097.1:0-23723 GCA_036250505.1 Solanum acaule
AATCTTTGATAGAACTCCTTGAATGAGAGGTTATTCAAGAATCAAGAGTTACCATACCTTAATTATTGAAGACCCATGAAATTGAAGAAGAAATCAGTTGAAAACCCATCTTCTAGCTTGAGCTTCATCAAGGTCTTCAATGGAGTATTTGAGAGAATCTACTTTAGAGAGGGAAGGGTCAATTTGAAGAATGGATCTAACTCTAGGTTATTGGGGTTTTAATAAACTTAAAATACCCTAAAATAGGTAGAATAACCATTTAAAATAATTCCCCAAACTACCCTTCACTTAGTTCGACCTTTTAAACAAGTCAAACTTGAGTTTTCTTTTCGCAAATTTCATCGGGAATCAAGTTCGCGACGCGGAGGTGTTCCCGCAAGTTTCTGGAAATTAAATTTTGAGACAGTAGAGTCCGTGATGCGGACCAATTTTTTGGCCATAGGTGGAGCAGGTTCGCGATGCGAAGCCACTCCCTCCATGCACAACTTCAAGCTGCCTTGGCAGCATGCTTGGCCAAGGTTGGGTTCCTGCTCGTGGACACTTATGGTGGCCCCCGGGGAGTCGTATCTGAACGTTTTGACCCTAAAAACATTTATGAAGCCACTAGGGTCACCTCTAATGATTTTAGACTCCAAACAACACATAAAAACATGAACTACATACTAGAACACACCAACACGTCAAAGACTAGTTTCCAAACGTCTTGGTCGTCCCTTGACGTTTGACTTCCAAACTCTTTAAAACTAAATTAAAAGGCTATTCTTTATTATTTTAACAAGTTATTAATGCATAAAACCCATGTGAGGCTCTACTTTATCCTACTTCATTTTGAGGGGTGTTACAGTATGATGTCAATATTCTCTGATATGGTGGAGGACACTAATGAGGTATTTATGGATGATTTCTCTGTGGTAGGTGACTCTTTTGATCGATGTCTGAATCATTTGGCTGAGGTACTTAAAAGGTGTGAAGATTGCAATCTGGTGCTGAATTGGGAGAAGTGCCACTTTATGGTGAAAGAAGGGATAGTTCTAGGTCATCGAATTTCTGAAAAGGGCATTGAGGTAGATAAAGAGAAAGTTAAAGTAATAGAAAAACTTCCCCCACCTATCTCTGTAAAAGTTGTGAGGAGTTTTCTTGGGCATGCAGGTTTTTATAAGAGATTCATCAAAGATTTCACCAAAATTGCACATCCTTTCTGCAAACTGCTCGAGAAGGAGTGTAAGTTCTATTTTGATGATGCTTGTGTTAGAGCATTTGGAGAGTTGAAGGAGAAGTTAGTTACTGCCCCTATTATTATTTCACCGGATTGGGGACAACCGTTTGAGGTAATGTGTGATGCAAGTGGCGTAGCGCTTGGTGTGGTATTGGGACAGAGGCGAGAGAAAATTCTTCACCCTATTTACTATGCTAGCAAGGCTCTAAATGTGGCCCAGAAGAATTATATTGTGACAGAACAAGAGCTTCTTGTGGTGGTTTTCGCATTTGAGAAATTTCGATCCTACTTGCTTGGTACCAAGGTCATAGTGCATACTGACCACTCTGCATTCAGCTATTTGATGGCAAAAAATTATGCAAAGCCGAGGTTGATTAGATGGGTAATATTGCTGTAAGAGTTTGATTTTGTGGTAAAAGATAGGAAGGGGACAAAAAATCAAGTTGCCGATCACTTGTCTAGATTAGAGCAAGAGGCTATGCTAAAGCTTGGTGATAGGGCTGAAATTAATGATGTTTTTCCAAATGAACAGGTATTGGCTGCTTCTCATGATCTGATTCCTTGGTTCGCAGACTTTGCTAATTATTTGGCAAGCACTATTGTGCCCCCGAATTGGTCTTTTTACCAAAGGAAAAAGTTTATGCATGATGTGAAGAAATTCTTTTGGGATGAGCCTTACTCGTATCGTAGTTGTGCTGATGGGATTATTCGTCGTTGTGTGCCCGAAATTGAGATGTTGAGTGTACTTGAAGCATGTCATTCATCGCCTGTTGGTGGGCATCAAAGTGGTATTCGAACTGCACATAAGATTTTGCAGTGTGGGTACTACTGGCCTACTATCCACCAAGATGCTCATGATTTCGCCAAGTCTTGTGATCGTTGCCAAAGAGAAGGAGGGATTTCAAAGAGGCAAGAGCTTTCTATGAATCTTATATTGGTGATAGAGTTGTTTGATGTATGGGGCATTGATTTTATGGGTTCATTTCTGAGTTCACATGGGATGAAGTATATTCTTGTTGCAGTTGATTATGTATCGAAGTGGGTGGAAGCAGTTGTGCTCCCCAACAATGAAGGTAAAAGTGTCACTGCATTCTTGAAAAAGAATATCTTCTCCAGATTTGGTACACCGAGGACGATTATCAGCGATGGAGGTTCCCACTTTTGTAATAAGCTGTTCAAGGCGCTACTTGAGAATTATGGTGTCCGCCGCAATATAGCCATTCCTTACCATCCGCAGACTAGTGGGCAAGTTAAAGTGTCCAATAGAGAGATCAAACAGATTTTGGCGAAGACTGTTAATGCTAATAGAACGGATTGGTCAAGGAAGCTCGATGATGCTCTATGGGCCTATCGCACTTCATACAAGACTCTCATAGGTATGTCTCCTTACCAACTTCTATATGGGAAGTCTTGCCATTTACCGATAGAGCTAGAGCATAAGGTTTGTGGGCGATGAAGAAGCTAAATTTGGATTGGGGCGCCGCATCTAATCAAAGAATAAATGAATTGAATATGCTTGATGAGTTTCGCCTAAAATCTTACGAAAGTTCAGCCTTGTACAAAGAGAAGATGAAGAGGTATCATGATCAAAGAATTGCAAAGAGAGAATTTGTTGTGGGTGATCTTGTGCTTCTATTCAACTCTAGGTTGTGCTTGTTTCCGGGAAAACTCAAATCCAAATGGACCGGGCCATTTTTGCTCACAAAAGTGGTTCCCCATGGAGCGGTTGAGCTTGAGATCAGTGAAGGAACAAGGTTCATGGTTAACGGGAAAAGGATCAAGATCTATCTGGGAAACGCAGAGAGTGTGCAAGAAGTTGTTGAGGCCTATCATCTTGATGAAGTCTGAGTAATCAAGAGGCCTGCGTCGTGTCGCGACGTTAAATCAAGCACTACTTAAGAGGCAACCCAAGATGTAAAATCTAGCCAACAGTAGGTTATTGTTTTCCGTTTAGTAATTTTCTTTGTTTAGTTGCTCCTTTGTACTCATTTAGACAGTTGTTTTAGTTTTGTTTTAGTGTTGGCTAGATATAGCATAGGATCCATGTCTAAAAAGTGTCCAGAAAATGTAAAAAGAAAGGGCTAAGGGCTGATACATGTGCAGGGGCGAGAAGCAGAATCTGTAGAAAAATGTTTGGTGCAGCGGTCTACGGACTCCATCGTCGGTCCGTCGTTCACTCCACGGACCGTGAATGGCGTCCGTAGACCCTAGGTAAGTCCCTAAATTTTTCCAAGTGTTGAGGTGATCCACGGTCTCGACCTACGGACCGTAGATCGACCTACAGACCGTAAGCGGGGTCTCGTAGGTCGAAAACCTAGTCTGCCCGACCCGACCCCGACTTCCCCTATTTAAAAACCCCAAAGTTTAAAACATTTCCCACTCTTTCCAAAACTCCCATCCGAACCCCCACACCCTAAAACCCACAAATTCACTCTCTCACACCACCATCTATCAAATTCTCCCTAAGGAATTCACCCCCAAAATCCACACACTCACACCCTTCCCATATTTCCCGCAAATTCCCATCTTCAAGAGAGTTCGGTGTCCGGGTACGATACGTTGTTGGGTCAAATTCAGTCAAAGTATAAGTCTCGGCATGCAATCACACCACTTCTCGTTTCTCTTGTAAGGTAACAAACTGTCCCCTCACTTTGAATTATGATTCATAGCTTGAATAGGGTAAGTCGGGAGTGGGTCTTGACCTTGGGTAGCTAATCATCCCTAAATGCATGATAAATATGACATTTAGATGCCCTTGGGATGATGGTCAGTGATTGTAGGTAATTCTAACTTAAAACCAATAGAACTACGAGTCTAAATGTAAGTTTCGACTTAGGGTTCCATCACTTGTATGAATGGCGTGCTTAACTGAATTATTGGACCCCGAGAATAACGAACTAGCATGTGGAGTTTTGAAATGCATGATTAGACTTGCTTAGTGTTGTTGTTGATTCTCTTGTATGGCTGCATGATAAGCACTGATGCATACTATTGGCCCAAACCCACCCACGAGACCCCGTCCACGGACCGTCGTTCAGTCGACGAACCGTTGATCAGGTCCATGGCAGGGGCACTTGGAAAATTTCCCAAGTTTGACATGATGGAGGTGGACTACGGTCCGTGGAATGACCCACGGACCATTCTGCATCTCCGTCGTTCCCATCTGTGACTATGCCCTGGTTACTTCTGACTTACGGAGCAGGTCCACGGTCCGTAGGTTGACCGTTGGTTCCCTCCGTCGGTTACCACTGTAGATAACTAAATTTTGATTCACTTCTTTTATTATTATTATTATTTTCCTTTCTTCTGTGTTGGGTACTAACTTCTCCTCCGCAGGTACCATGATACCAAACAAGAAAGTCATCATCAATAGGGGACGGTCTAAATCCGTGGCGCCAACCTTACGACTTATCAATAAGGATACCGACAGGCAACGAGACCCGGATTACTCACCCACACCTTCTCGGGCCACTCGGAACCAGTCCAAGAAGGTTCTCCCCGACATAGTCACTACTTCCCAGTCTGATGAGAAGGATACACTGATCGGGTCACCAACTAAGTTTGGGTCCGATTCTGCGTCCAACTCTGCTGTCGGGTCTGGGTCCAGGTCCGACACCGGTTCAAGTGCACATGAAGCGACTGCCTCATCTGATGAGGCATCTAGCTCTGTTGGGATTTACATCCCTTAAAATGACCAACTGGATCTTGTAGACAGAGAGCCGAACAGGTGGTGCATCGAGGGGCAGTGGCAGATTTACCATGATGCCAGGATGAAGAATGCCAAGGAAAAGATGGCATGTACAATTACAGAGGAGCGCAGAGTTCTCACCGGGAACCTCTACACTATGTCAGATATCCACCATATTTTCCAAAGACAAAAGTGCGAGTGGATGGCTCGTGATCCAGGTACTTATAGCGAGGAGATTGTGCGGGAGTTTTACGCTTCCTATGCTTCCACTCTCCGAGGGAGAATTCACAAAAACGCCAAGCCCGCAGCACAAGACCCCCTCACATCCACCATGGTCCGAGGTGACTCGGTGATCTTATCCCACACCACTATCAATCGGTTCCTTTATGGCCTTAACCCTCACCACACATGGGCAGACTCCACCGCTGAATTTGATTATCGATGGGAAATTGTGCGGACATGAGCCTTCAGCTAAAATGCAGATAAAAAGGAGGTGGTTATATCATGGCTAGCTTGGCATCTTGCTTTGGATGGAGAAAGAGCGGAATGGGTTGATGCGCGCCGATTGGGTATTCGGAAGGCCACCCTTACTTTGGCAGCCAAGTTCTTTTGGCTATTGGTCCGAAATAGATTGTCACCAACAATGGTTGATAATATAGTCACACGGGATAGAGCGGTTATGGTGGCTGCATTGGTTGCCGGTTTGGATATAAATTTCCCCCACTTGCTGCTGGGAGAATTGCATGAGAGGGATTTCAAGACCACCACCACCTACCCTTTCCCCTGTATGATCTTTCAGCTTTGCAGGGATGCAGGAGTGCCTATTTGGCACTGTGATAAATTGGTTCATGCAACTGGGACCCTTGACATTGGGTTGATTCAGGTTGATGAGAATGTGGTAGCACCACGCAGAAGGCCTTGAGTCGATGTACGTATAGGCGAGGATCTGATACATATTGTGGGACAGATACAGGGAGATGGGCCCCCCACTACAGATCCAACTGATGAGCACCCAGCTTCTCAGACGGCCAGCCAGGCCCCGAGCTCATCTCGAGCCACCCCACTCTCCGGAATGAGTATGATACCATTGGCTCGAGTTCAGAAGTTGGAGGGTTAGATGGCCACCCTGCTACATCACCTGAAGCCATGGATGCGGAAATTGATTGTTGAGTCTGAGGAGAGAGCGGAAAAGAAGATGGCGGCGATGACGGGCCAAAAGGTCCAAGTTGTTCACGCACGCTTAGATGCCTTCGAGGTCAGAGTGTTGGAGAAGCCTACCCCCACTGCTGATGTGAATGCCCTCCGGACAGATATAGCTGGCCTCCGAATTGATGTGGATGCCATTTTTGCTACACTCATTATTGAGCCTCAGGCTACACCATCTGTACTTGGCGATGATACAGTTTTGGGTGCACTATTTAGCGGAGATGAGGTGGAGGAGCAGCCAGCACGTGCCTGTGGGAAAATACACTGATCTAGTCAACACCCTGAGCGCACGGAGGCAAAAAAAGCCAGTAGGAAACAGCGCAAGTTAGACATAATGGCCATAAAAGTTTCCATCGTAGATGAGCGGTTACGGGAGCAAAGAGTCCATAAGATGATGGCGGGAGCGTCGAGTTCTATGCCCATGTCTGAGGTTCTGCCTACTGAGGCGATTGATCTGAGCACTAATGATGATGCAGTTAGAGTGACAAATAGCACTACAGATGGTGCTATCCTTGTTGATGCGGGCATTACTGAGGGTGACCCGAGTGTTGATTTAGTGGGATCCAGGAAAGCAGACCCACCCGCTTGTTGATGGTTCGTCGACGCTATGCGCCACAGGTTTGCTTCATCCAAATCCATTACTTTTTACTGTTTTTTGTGTGCATTGGGGACAAGTGCACCTATTTTTTGTTGGGGGTGGGGTAAATGAATTGTGAGTGATAGGGTGAATTCTGAGTAACCCAACTTATAATCCTCTCTTGGGGTTTTCTTGCCTGTGTTCTTTTCCCCTAAGAGAATGTATAATTTTTGTTGATCCGGCATGTGTTAGGATCGTATGTGTAGAAGCATGAAAAAGAATAAAGCATGATGGCTTATGACTTTGTGATACTCGTCCAAATTTTGTGATGTGTGCTAGACTTGGTAGGCTAAGATAAGTTGAATGTGTTGGCTCTGAGTATGACATGATAATGAATCAACTTGATGGCATGACTTAGGCTGAAACTTGAATTGGGTAATCTGATCATCTGATAATGAAACTATGTGCCAAGAGTGTGTGAGAATAGTTGATTGTTCAAACAGTTTTTGTGCAAAACTAGAACTTGCTCGGTTAGTCCTGCTAAGACAATTCACTCTAGAGGCTAGGAAGTGATCATAGGCCCTGGTTCTGATAAGTCCACAAATTGCCTAAAAGAAGGATCCAACCAAATAAAATAAATGTTCCCTTTGATCCAAATGCTTTAAGCCTAAAATTAGACCATTTCTTTCTAAACCCCGAACTCACCTTCCCATAATCGACTATGTTGACCCCGATCCCTCCTTGGACATGTGCACCTCGACTTAGGCCAAAATCCTAAGTTGAGGGTGGCTAATGAAAAAAGTACCTTCAATCTTGACCTTGACCCGACATCGGGTATTGTGCACCTCAACCAATGAAAAATCCATAAGTTGAGGGTGGCTACTAAAGAGGAAACCAAAAGAAAAATGGGTATGGAAAGAGTTTGATGTTGAAAAAGAGAGGAAAGGATGTGACTTGTTGAAAGCTAAAGAAAAGAATAAAATGCAAGAAAAAGTTGAAAGTGACAAAAAAAATAAAGAGCTACAAAGTCTAAAGTCACATCCATGGTTGAAGAAAATCAAGGGAAAGAAGGTAAAATGGTAGGATGGCAAAAATAGGGCAAAAAGAGGTTGAAAGCCTAGTGTAATGTCAAGGAGGGCAAAAAGTCACTAAGAAGTACCCAAATGTACCACACCTGAACCTGAGCCTACGTTACAAGCCGAGAAAGTCCTATAGTGATCCTAGAGTCTAGTTTGGAGAGTCTAAGCAGTGAAAATAAGGGCAAGTCTATGGTACTGAGCACTAACTGTACTTGAAGTTATTTCTGAGTGTGAGTGTTGAATGAGTCCTTGTGCTAAAATTCATATTCATTTTGTGAAAAGAAGGATTTCGTTTGAAGTAAGGGAATTAGTTACATTGTCGGAAAATTGGTACCTTGGTGATAGTAAAATAGTGTATGTTGTGTGTTGGTTGTTCGATCTTTGTCATGTTTTGATCCGCACAAGTTAACTTGTTGAGTTTAAGAGAACAAAGTCGCACTCAAAGTAAAAGTCGGGATAAAGAGCCATGCTATTACTTGGGCTAAAATTTTGTGCTTCTGTACAAGTGTCGTTTAGAGTCATAATGTGTTGCTTGAGGACAAACAACGATTTTAAGTTGAGGGTGTTGATGTACCATGAGTTTTCGGTACTATTGATACGTTTCTCTTAGGATTTGTGAATGTCTAGGGCATTTTTGTGTTAGTTTTATGTGTTTTTTTGCGGTAATTTCAGGAAATAAACTCAGGCGCGAAAAGATGAAAATGTAGTTGAGGCAAGTGCTAAAAAAGAGTCACTTACGGACCGTAGAAGTGACTTACGGTCCGTCCGGTAGCTCCGTAGAAGTGATCAGAGGAGTGGTTCCAGTACCTGAGTTGAAATAATCTAAGTATAGAGCGACGGAGGTTACTGACGGACCGTGCTGCTGGTTCGTGGAAGTTGACTGAGAGAGGTGGATTTGTGAAGATTTCAAATCGGCTAAGTATGGAGCCACGAAAGAGACCTACGGACCGTCATTCGACTTACAGACCGTATGTCAGCCTCGTGGAATGGAGACGCGTCCTGCAGTTTTATTTCCTTATTTTGTTTCCCTTATATTTTAGGATTTGTTTTCTATAAATAGGGCATGTAAACCTCATTTTTGGGGGTGAGACCTTATTATATTTTATTCTAGTTCTTGACTTGGGAGATTAACTTGCAACTTTAGCAATTCTGAATTTCCTAAGTTTGTTTTGAAGATTTTGGAGTTGCAATTCAAGTTGACTTTCTGGGTTTATTATTCTTCTTACGTAAGTTCATAATTCTTTCATCCAAAATAATGAATTGTGTTCATATGATTATGGGTAACTAAACTCCACAACTAGGGTTGCGGGAACCATGAGCCATTAACAAAGTATGAATAGTAACTAAGCAATTTTTGAATAGTGTTGTTGCATGCATTGATAATTCTTTCGTTTAGAAGTCTTTTTAACGGTGGCCAACGTTAGAACTCGCCTTGTTGCTGCTTGCCCGACCAAGAAGGTAATCAACAAGAAAAGAATTATCAACATAGATTTAGTGTGATAGTATCTAACAGGCTAGTGTCAATTGGTGCGAAGTAATAACTAAGCCAAACATCGATGTGATGTCTAATATGAGGTAAAGGTAAAGGTTAGTAAATTATACACAAGTAGCCGGACCAAGGTGCGGGGTAAAATTCTCTAGATACCGGACCAAGGATTTAGAGATACCTAACTTATCACTTTGTAGTACACTAGGAAAGGATTGTTATTACTAGGATTACTGCGTTATGAGCTTGTGGGGAACACGTATACTCTAGTTAATTCTCTCATCTTGATAACAACCAAAATTGACTTTTGATTACTGATTACTTATTGAATTCTTACAATTTGTTTCACAAAACCCACCCTTTAATTACTTGTTTCTGGAAGTAATTTGACTAATTGAATATAATTATTGGTTAAAGTAAAGTCTAAACCATTTTCCTCGTGGGATCGACTCCAACCTACAAGTTGGGTTCTTTACTTGATAACGATCGCTTATGTTTTTTTAGGGAGGTGTAATTTGAGCGTATTAGTGCACAACACATTTATAAACAAGACTCTACTAGACACGGCTTGTAGACTCCCTAAGATACGACTTTGCTCTAATACCAAGTTTGTCACGCCCAAAACTCAAGGGGAGCAATTGTCTCCTAATGCCAAAACTCATGCCCGAGCCGACCCTACTAAACCATTTGCTACTAGCGCATGGCAGACACACGCAATCAAGAAAACAAACTAGTATATTCCGACTTAAAACTAAGCCCTCAACCGGTAAGGCCCCTGTCAACATATATATAAAAGAAATAGCTACTCCCAAGAGTTCATATAAAGTAATATCCAACTAGCACAGAAGTCCTGACTGGGCTGTCGAGGCCACCATGATATCTATACAAAAATTGGAAGCATGTATATATCAAAACAATACATCAAACAGCTCACAAACTTCAGCAAACAAACAAAACTAGACCAGCATGGCCATAACCTAGTTGTACACCCCACACACTAGTCTGCAAGCCTCAAAGAGTAGTAAAGATTGGTGGGACAGGCCCAAGCCTACCCATAAAGATATATACAACAAAAGGTAACAAACCTCCTAACTTTGGCAACTCCGGAGGAAAGGGGCTAGCCAATCGGATAGAAGTTAATCCTGCTACTGAGGAGGTCTACTCGGTCGTCTGTCAGGACCTGCATGCATGAATGCAGCGCCCCAGATAATGGGGCGTCAGTACAAAATAATGTACAGAGTATGAAAGGTTATAGACTAAATAAGCAAGTATCATAATATACCAAAAGCAATCAGGTAAGGAAATCAAAATTTAGATAAGCATGTCAACCCACTACTGAATCTAATAAAATACAATAATGATCGAACATCAACCTAACCAAGCCTCCATAAGCCTGGTAGGTACAAAAAACATACCACCTACTTAGGCCCCCATAAGCCCAGAAGGTGCCAAATCAATCTACATAACCTTATCGGTTGCCCCTTGTCTTTGTAAGAAGTTACATAGCCCTTTTTGGCAACGATATAGCCCCGTAGGCAGCACATAGCCCTCTTAGGCAACATCATAGCTCTATGGGCTGCACATAATCCCCTTTTGCATCAACATAGTCCTGTAGGCAACACATAGCCTTCTTTGGTCAAAATAGCCCCGTAGGCAACACATAACACTCTTTGGCATCAATATAACCCCGTGGGCATCACATATTCCTCTTTTGGAAATAACATAGTCCTATTAGACAACATCATAACCCACATAGGCAGTTCATAGCTCAACAACTAACCACAATAGCCCCAAGGGCGACAACAAACAATTGAATAGGCTAAAGGCGAGCAATATAGCTATAAACAATATATATGAATAATCTCCAAGTCGTTCCTAACTTAGGGTCGTTCTTAACAGATTATGAGTGCCTAAAATGAGGGTTTATAACCACTAAATCAGCCAGCCACTCACAATTACATCTACAAGATCACCAACGTAAACTACCTCTAAGGAAACATGTCGACGAAGGGAATAACCTTAACATACCTTTCCAATGAACGCTCGAAAGACCATAGTTCCTTCACGAAAGTTGTTCCTTATGTCCTGAGCTTCACAAACACTATATATACACAGCTGGTACGCACCTATAAACAGTTCATAATTAATCTTAAATAGGCAGATTTGCCATATTGCCCCAACTTGTCGAAAGGTCCATAGAAATTCACAAAAATAATCATAAAAGAGTCCGGGGATGGTTACCTTAGTTAACCAAGTTTAAACCTTGAAGAAACACCAATATCTACAAATTTATATCTTCAAAAACCAATTTCAAGCGCAGCTAATAGAAGGGAAAAATGATTTCCACGTGTAGCGATTACGTTTCTAGGCACGGGGGCAATGTTTAATGGTAGAAATTGTCAAAAACTAACACTCATAATGCTAGAACTCCATAGGAACCCTATCTTAAGCTTTCTCTCTGGTTTGGAACTAAAATGAAATGTTTTCATGGCTTAAAACGTTAAATAAGCCGACATACCATATTTTTTATCCAACCCGAATTCTGCCCCGGCAGTCCCAAGTAAAACCCTCATAACTTTTTACTATGATGTCGGTCTGATACGGGGTTTTATGCATTGCAAACTACACTCGTAAGCCTTAGATTTAATGGGTAATAGGCCTTGTAACTCTTTATATATTGGGAGAAAACATCCAATATATTTGACCCAAATTTCAGAGAAATCTTTAAAAAGGAACTTACGATAACTTTCGCCAACTTTTATTTTGCCACTTACTTAACTTCAAAACTTGAGATACAACCCTTGAACACTTAAAGTATGACATACCACATCATTTTTAATTTATTACTCACCCTCTTTGTCTTTCCATGAATGTACGAATTAATTTAGACGTTTAGAAAATTTGGGGTGTTACACCTTGGTTGGGTTATATCACTACACGCAATCGTTTGACACTTGAACTGAAATAGTGTCAGTTGATTACGTCGAACATCAAAATGGCGCTGCTGCCGGGGAGTGGTGTTATTTGAGAATTTGTAGTTAAATAGGATTTTCATTTTTGTTAGTCATAGTCTACTTACTTAAATTTTAGTTCTGTTTTGATGTTTGTGTTGAAAGCATGAAGCATGAGTGTTAATGGCAGCCAGGCGGGCCACCAAGACAACATCGGAAATCTCAGCGATGTCCAAGAGCCCAACATTAATGACCCCCATCTCATCGGAGGTATTGGGGCCATCCATTTACCTCCAGCCAAGGAAAATGCATTTTTCCATATAACGAGCACTATGCTGTAACTGTTGCAACTAAAGGGACCTTTTAGTGGATTGGCTCATGACGATCATCATGAGCATCTTTGAAACTTCGTGGATGTGTGCAGACCATTCTCTTTCAAAAACATCTCTCAGGAGTCGGTCTGGTTAAGGTTATTCCCTTTCTCATTGATGGGAGAGGTGTGCAAGTGGCTGGCGGAGTTCCCACGTGAATCCATCAGTTCTTGGGAGGAATCGGTAAACGTATTTCTAGTTCAATTTTTCCCTCCCTCAAAGATGATGACTCTTCGGTACAACATTTAGAGTTTTAAACGTCTAGAGGGTGAGTCAATCCATGAGACTTGGTTGCGATTCAAAAAGTTGGTGCTCCAATGCCCAACTCATGGTCTTCCCGACAACATTTTGCTGCAGTACTTTTACCAGAGTCTGGACTCGGTAAACAAAGGTTTTCCTGACCAAATTTCACATGGATGCTTGATGCAGCAACCATATGCAATAGCAGTCCAACTTTTAGATGGCATGACCACTATAAACAGAGCATGGTACACTCGTGAAGACCAGGTCTCCCCTTTCACATTCAAGCTATCTAAGGAGCAAATAGAAAAAGATCTTGAGAGAGACCAAACCATGGCAAAGATCATGACACAGCTTGACATTTTATCCAAAAATGTCATGGGGGTTGGTGCCCGTGGTGTCAATGTCGTTGTGGTCGGGTGTGCAAATCCTGAGGAGATGAAGTTTGAAGCCTTGTATAATGAGGAGGTAAATTTTCTAGCCAACTAAGGCGGTGTTTATCGTTCAAACAACTCGAGGTAGGATGGTAACCAAGGTTGGGCTAGAGAGGATGGTTGGAAGGATCACGATCGAGAATGGAGGGACCGAAATCCTAACTAGAAGAATGGGGAGAAGGACAGGTATGTGCCTCCCCATGAGCGCCAAAAGCCGAAGGATTCAGAAGGTGGTAGGTCTGAGGATATGCTCTCTCGTATCCTCAACAACGTTGAAAGATCAGATAAAATTTTGAAAGAAATAAAAAAAGATGTGTCCACCCTTAGCCAGACCGTCACATCTCATTTAGTGTCGATAAAGCAGTTGGAGACCTAAATGGGTCATATATCATCTCATCTCAATCTGATACAGTAGGGGGGTTTGCCGAGTGATACTATGGCTAACCCTAAGAATGAGGCTTGAAGGTGGACTTGTGTCGTGCCGCAACGTTAACTAAGTGATATTTGGGAGGCAACCCAAAACCCATTATTACTTTCTATTTATGTTTTGGTTAAATAATGTTGTGTTGTTTGTACAAGTTGAAGTGTGGAAAGTGTTCGAAAAAGTGCAGGGTGGCGAGCAACAGTTCCAGTCGGCGAACACGACCTAATCTGTCGTTTGACTGAAGACATCTTCAAATTGGAGTCTGTAAAACTCGGTGAGCCTAGGGAAATTATTGGCGAATCGCCGACCATGTCGGCGATCTCGATGGAGACCGCCATTGGGACCCCCACACTCACTGGAGGTTCTATAAAATTTGGCAAGGTAAATTAACACTCGCTGAATCGCCGTGAGGGTAGGCAAGCTCGACTAACATCGCCGAATTGGTGAAAACTGGACGGTTTTGCAGACCACAAGTTTAAAGGTTTCAACCTCATTCACTTTCCCTCACTTTTTATCTTCCCAAACTCACACCCGCACGCTAGTTCCTATATTTTCGCATTTTTTGAGTATTTTTAGTGCTGATTTGTGATCTGAATTGGATTAAATTTCTGCCTAGCATTTCAATATTCTCTTTATCAACACAAAAGGTTGATTTTCTATGCTCCAAGTTTATTTTATCAAAATTTATACTCATTTGCAATAACCTGATCTTGTTGAAGTGTTCTGATCCTGCCTGATAGGATTATATTGTTTACATTCATGATTTAATTTGATAATCTTGCTCGAGTAGTTGTGACTGTTGAGTTCCCGTAGTTACATGCCTAAAACTGGATTAAAATTCGAGGGGTTGTGTTTGGGTGGTGTGGGTCCTACCTTAACTGTACTGGTGCATGTTTTGATTTGTTTTCAGGGGTTGCAGGGTTGAACTCGAAAAGTTGGGTTGAAAATAAACATGTTGGGCCGTTTGGCGAGCTGGGTCGAGCTCATCAAACCACTCAGCGGTTCACCTAAAGTCCCCATCTTGCTTTTGATTTCGTGCTTTATTTGATGATTAATTCTGTAACTTTCGACGAGAGGCTCGATGTCGCCAAAAGCATTCGGCGACTCACCGAAAGTCTTCTCTTTCGCCCTCTATCTTCACCCCTTAGCCTTTGTGCACTAGAACTTTCAGCGAGCTTGTCCTTGTTCGCCGAAGGCTAACAGCGACAAGCCGAGTGGTTTTCCCATCGCCTATTTGCTGCAATTTTAGAGCTAATCCTTTAGGCGAGCTCGATCTAGCTCACCCAAGAAATTTGGCGAGTCGCCCTCTGGTTTGGCGAGTCGCCCTCTGGTTTGGCGAGTCTATCTGAAATTGTTCTAATGAGCTTTTGTCTAAGTTTCTCTAACTTCTCTTAGAGATTTTGCAGACATGACTAAATCAAAAGCTACTGAAAGAATAACGCCAGCTCAAGAGAAGTCCAAAGAGATTATGATAAAGGAGGATGCAGTTACGTCGAAAGAAAAAGTTTTGAAACTACCTACAACCACTAGGAAAGGCAAGGGAAAGAGGCCCACTTCTGCCAAGTGAAAACCATTACCCTGGACCCTAATATTCCTTCATGGGCCAGGGGATTCTACAGGGTAGTGCATGTCTTCCTGGCAGACTCACAGTCAACAGAACTTGGTGAAGCTGGCACTGTTGTTCCTCTTGAGATGACCTCAGGCACTGATGCCCAGGCTCAGGGTGAGGCATCGTGCACTGATGCCCAAACAGATTGAGCGACATTTAGACAGGATTCCCTTTTTACCTCCCTCTCTGTCTTTGTTTCTTCTCACTTTTGGATATTGTTATTTACATTTGAGGAAAAATGTTTTTAAATTGTGGTGGGGTGTGGCCCAACTTTGTGTGCTGATTATGTTCATGTTTTGTTTATATAGTTGGGTCGTTGTGCTTAAAATTGTGTTTTATACTATTTTCTTGTGGATGTTTGAGCTTGTGGCTCCCTTTGTTTTAAATTGTAAATGATTTTGACCCCTCCAAATTTTTCACCCACTCTTGTATGTACTTGAATGTGGTTGTTCTTCAGCAAATTTGAGTCTCGGTTTCGATCAACATCAATGACTCAAATAGTGCTCATAATCAAACAAACATGAATGTGCGGCTACGATGAGACCAATTGAAGTTACATAGTCAATATGTGAACTCTTTGCATCTCGTTGTGACTAGCCAATTATCGAATTGATTCTCTTGTGATGAACGTTGCACACTAGCTAGCGAAAGTGTGGAGTCTTGTTTAACTTTGGTGTCGAGACCTTGTGTGATGAGCTTACTGTGAACCATGCATGATAACACCTAGAATTTTCCCCATTGGTCCGGTCGATTAAGTAAGGTTATCTCTTGATATGATCTTAGGCAACTTCGAAAAGTGTAAGCCAATTTGACATATACCTCTTTTGTGGCCTACCTTGTGAGTGTGCGAACCTCTTTTGAACACCCCTTGAGCCTTACCTTTCTTTGGAAGAAACTTGATGAAAACATGACCTTTCTTTATCCGCTACCTATAATCCTCGTGGTTGATCAAATAGCCAACTTAGGCCAAAAGACTAAGTTGGGGTGTGGTAAAAAGAAAAGCCAAGTCAAGAATTGCAAGAAAAGTCCCCTTTAACCCATGGTGTAAAAAAATATAGAACCCCTCCATACAAAAAGAGAGAATAAAAAGAATGAAAAAGTTTTAGAATAAAGTGCAAAAGAAATGGGGGTTCCGAACAATCCATGGAAGTGAATAATGGGATGACTTATGAGCACTAAAGAAAATGATGAAAGAAGAGGAAAGGGAGTGTTGAAAACACCACATTTCACGAGAATGAAAGTCATTGAGCTTAAATGACCATACATTTGCACTCAGCCCCATTACAAGCCTTGAAAAGACCTTTTTGATCTTGAGTGAGCTGAAATAATTGTTGATTGGAAAATACGGATAAACCTATGGGTGAAAGCATGCATTGTGTTCTTCTTTGTGAGAGTGAGCATTGTATTTGATTCCGGAACTTTAACTGATTAAACCATTGTGTGTGAATATGGAATCATTCTTTGTGAGAGGGCATTCGAATACCTTTGTTGAGCTCGAACTTGCATTTGAAGCAAGTATAGTGAGCTTGAGAATCTTTGATAATAGTGTGTCACAACTTGAGTCTTTGAGTATACAATTGATCCTTGCATGAGTAAGTTGAGTCTTGTTGTGTACATTCATGATTGAGTCTTGTGTAGCACTGTTTGAGACATCCTTTTTGAACTGCTGAACTTGAGTTCTACTTGAGGACAAGCAAAAGTTTAAGTTGGGGTGTTGATGAGTCCAAAAATTAGACTCATTTAGGGCTATATTTTAATAGAATTAGTGTCCTCAAATGCATATTTTGTCTCAATAACTGATGTAAACCCTTAAGTTTCAAGTATTTGGAGTTTGAGGCAAAGCATGGACACTATTTGGCAAAAAAAACAAGGCGGCTGAAAAGAACGAAGAAATGAAGGCTAGAAGATCGTCGAGCCTTGTTGGTGAGTCGTCGATCGGCCTGGAGATCGCATTTTGTTCTAGTGTGCTGAGCCCTAAAGGAGAAGGTCAATTCCACAATGAAAAGGAGCAGTCAGCGCGTCGCCGAGCAGTTCCGCGAAGTAGTACTTCTATCGCCCAATGCCTCAAAATGCGAGATAGTTGAAGGCAAAAGCAAGAAGGCGATGAAATCTACCAAAAGGCGGATCGTCGAGCGTATCGGCGATCCCAACTAACTACGCCGAATGGTCCTCCGTAGAACAAATTTTCAAACACTATAAATACTTGTTTTAAATTTCTAGCTTAGTATCACTTCTATTATTCGAACTTTTTACAGTTTTTAGAGAGTTTAAGTTTTAGAGGGTTTTGGAGACTTTGTTCTAAGACCATGAAGATTCAAAGGGTTTCAACTCCAAGAAATTGGACGTGGGTCTCGAAGATTCTTCACTCTTGATGTGTTTTAAGACTTAATTCTCCATACCTAGTTGATGGAAATTGATATTGGTATAAATTTTTATCTCTTTTACATGTCTAGCTAAAACTCCAATTCTTTGGATGTGATTTTGTGAATATGGGTTAAATTATCTATTGGTTCTTCCTTGTTGATGGTTTATTTTTTGTTTAAATGTGATTTCGTTTAGTAGTTGTGTATGAACTTAATGGGATTGTAGTTGTGAATACGATTTCATCTTAGTGTTTTTGGCTTGCTCCAGCGAGAGGTAGTAAAACTAAGACTACTAAATTGATAGCCAGTGGTATTGGGTCGACATGGGTTCAGCTCGAGAGAGTGAACCCTAGTCCTTATCCCACACATTCAGCTCGAGAGAGTGAATGGGCTAAGGCGGAGGCTCTGCTTAATGCGGCAACTCGGTGTTCGAGAGAAACCGAGTTGATTCGGGGTAAGTTGCTCGAGAAAGAATTTACCCCCACTATAGTCTAGCCTAGTCACAAATGTTCAATAATTTACTATCAAAATCATGTACCCGATAGTCTAGTTTATCCCGTATTCCTATCACATCCCAAGAATCCCGTCTCCATATCTAGTTTCCTTATATTTTTGCTCTTTTTAGTTGTTAATTAACACAAACCTCAATTGATAATTGACACTTGCGTCACCCCATAGATTTAGTATGTTTATATTATTTTTCTATTAATTCTCAAAACCACTCTCGGTGGGAACGATCCAAACCCTTGGTTGGGTTATATCACTACATGCGATCGTTTGGTACTTGAATCGAAATAGTGTCACTTGATTACGTCGAACATCATGCTTCGCTAAGTTACTCAGCAAAACACTGAGTAGTCATTCACCTCGCTGAATTTTACAGGACTTACAGTTATTGTGGGTGTCAAAACAGCGGTCTCCGTCAGGATCGCCGACATGGTCGGCGATTCGCCAATAATTTCCTGGGCTTGCCAAGTTTTACAGACTCCAATGTAAAATTGTCTTGAGTCTGTCGGCGGTTTAGGTCAGGGTCGCCGACCTCTTCGGCGATTCGCTGAAGGGACCTGATGCTTGCTAATCTACATTTTTCGAACACGTTCCACACTTCCACCTACACAATCAACACACCATTATTTTATAAAAACAAAATAAAGCAATAAGGGGTCTTAGGTTGCCTCCCAAGCAGCGCCTTAGTTAACGTCACGGCACAACACAAGTCCACCTTCAAACCTCATTCTTAGGGTTAGCCATAATATCACTAGGCAAACCCCCCTATTGTCTCGGGTTGAGATGAGACGATATATGACCCATTTGGGTCTCCAACTGCTTGATCGATACTGAATGGAAGATGACGGTCTGGCTAAGGGTAGACATATTTTCTTTCATTTCCTTTAAAATCGTGTCTGACCCTTCAACTTTGTTGAGGATACAAGAGAGCATATCCTCGGACCGACCACCTTCCAAATCCTTTGGCATTTGGTGCTCGTGGGGAGGCACATACCTATCCTTCTTCCCATCCTTCCAATTTGGATTACGGTCCCTCCATTCACGATCTCGATCTTTCCAACCTTCATCCCTAGCCCAACCTTGGTTACCACCCTACCTTGGGTAGTTTGAACGATAGCCACCGCCTTGGTTGGCTAGGAAATTTACCTCTTCATTATACAAGGCTTCAAACTTGGACTCATCCGGATTAGCACACCCGACACCCATGGCATTGACACTTCAAACACCAGCCCCCATGACATTTTTAGACAAAATATCAAGTTGTGTCATGATCTTGGCCATGTTTTGGTCCCTCTCTTGGTCCTTCTCCATTTGTTCCTTAGTTAACTTGAACGTAAGAGGGGAGACCTGGTCTTCACGAGTATACCACGCCATGTTTATGGTAGTCATGCCATCTAAGAGCTGAGCAGCTATCACATAAGGTTGCTTCATCAAACCCTCCGGAGAGAGTTGGTCAGCAACACCCTTATTTACCGAATCCAAACTCCGATAAAAATACTGCAGCAACACGTTATCAGGCAAGCCATGGGTTGGGCATTGAAGCACCAACTTTTTGAATCACAGCCAAGTTTCATAGATAAGCTCGCCTTCTAGACGCTTGAAGCTCTGAATGCTATCCCGAAGAGTCATCATCTTCGAGAGAGGGAAAATCACACTTGAAATACGGTGACCAACTCCTCCCATGAAGTGATTGATTCACGTGGCAAATCAGTCAGCCACTTGCACGCCTCACCCATCAACGAGAATGGGAACAACCTCAACTGAACCGATTCTTGGGAGATATTCTTGAAAGAGAATGGTCTGTATACATCCATAAAGTTCCTAATGTGCTCATGGGGATCCTCATGAGCCAAACCACTGAAAAGCCCTTTTAGTTGCAAGAGTTGCAACATAATACTCGTGATGTGGAATACCGCGTTTCCTTCGGCCGAAGGTAAGCGAAAGGCACTAATACCGCCCATGAGATGGGGGTCATTAGTATGAGGCTCGTTGACATCATTAAGATTTCTAATGTCGTCTTGATGGCCTACTTGGCTGCCATTACTGTCGTTTACGCTCATACTTCCTGTTCACAATACACAAACAAGCAAAACAAAACTAAAAATTAAGTAAGTATCACTATAACTAACAAGAACAAAAATTCTACCTAACTAAAAATTCTCAACTAACACCACTCCCCGGCAGCGGCGCCATTTTGATGTGGGTTGGGGTCGAGTCCAAGGGAGCAGTTAGTAATCGAGAATCAAGTAGAAAAGTAAAATTATGTTATAATCAATCATAGCTATAAACATTAATGAGTAAAAACATAATAAATTCAAGAAATGACACGAGTGTCAATTATCAAATGGGGGTTTGTATTCAACTAAGAAACAAAAATAGCAAAAATATAGAGATTCGAATTAAAGGAGACGAGATTTTTGGGATGTGAAAGGAATATGGGCTCAAACAAACAACTGGTACATGGTATTGATAGTAAATCACTGTAAATTTGTAACTAAGCTAGACTTTTATGGGGGTAAATTCTCTCTCGAGCAACTTACCCCGAATCAAATCAATTTCTCTTAAACACCGATAAGCCGCAATTTCGCCCAGCCTTCGCCTTAGCCCATTCACTCTTTCAAGCTGAATATATGGGAGAAGGTCTAGGATTAACTCTCTCGAGCTGAACCACGACGACCCAATAACTACCGGCTATCGATTCAGTAGTTTTGGTCTTAAGACCTCTCTCTTGAGCAAGCCAAAGACACGAAGATGAAATCATATTTGCAACTACAATTCCATTAAGTTCATACACAACTACTGAACGAAATCATATTTAAACAGCAAATTAACTATTAATTAGCAAGACCCAACAGTAAATTCATTCCATATTCACATAATAACACCTCAAGAATTGAGGTTTTAGCTAGACATGAAAAAGAGATAGAAATCGATACCGATAAGTGTTTCCATCAAATGGGTACAATAAATAATGTCTTTAAACACGCCAAGGATAAAGATTCTTCAAGACTCACTTCCAATTTCTTGGAATTGAAAACCTTCAAAATCTTCAAAGCTCAAGAACAATGTCTCACAAAAACTCTAAAACTCAAAACTGAAAAAAATTAAAATCAGTAATAATTCACTACAACTTTATTACTAAGCTACAGATTTAAATGGGTATTTATAGTTTTCAAAAATTTGTGCTGCGAAAGACCACTTGACGCAATTAGTCGGGATCGCTGATGCACTCGGTGATCCTCCCTTTGGTCTGGTTCATCGCCTTTCAGCTTTTGCCTTCAACATCTTCACGTTTTGAATCATTGGGCGATATGGTGTTGCTTCACAAAACTGTTTGGCGACGCGCCGACTGCTCCCTTTCATCGCCAACTTGATCTTTTCCTTCAGGGCTAAGCACACTGGAGCTTTGGGCGAGGTTAAGGCCATTCGGCAACTTGCCTAATGCATTAGGTAATCCTCAGGCCTTCTTTTCTTCATTCTTTCAGCTGCCTTGTTCCTTTTTGCTCCATAGTGTCTATGCTTTGTCTCTAACTCCAAATACGTGAAACTCAAGGATTTACATCAGTTTTTGAGACAAAATATGCATTTGAGGACACTAAATTCATTATAATATAGCCCTAAATGAGTCCAAATTATGGACTCATCAAGGTTACACCCACATCCGCCACAGACATCCGGCGTATTGAGGTCAAGTACATACGGGATGAGGCGGATAGAAGGAGAGCAGCTCCGGTGGATACATCCCCAGAGGTTGATGTTGAGTTTATACCTGCAGAGGCAATTTTGCCTACTCCGGCCTCCGGGACTTCAGGTACATCTACTTTCACTCCTTCCCAGGCCCCAGGTTCTACCACTGCTTCCCAGCCTTCTACTTCAGGTACCACTACCCCGAGGGCTCCGATCACTCAGACCATGCTCCTCAAGATGGGGCACCTAGCCCATTTTGCAGATGTGCGGGATTCCCGGCTAGAGGCCGAGGTGCCTTGGATGATTGAGCAAGCCATATCTACTGCTTTGATATCCCTCCGGACATGTATTGATGCTCTCACGACAAGAGTAGAGACTTGTGAGAGTCGACAAGGGATTACTACTGAGGTTACAACTTTGAAAGCTGAGGTTTCTGAGTTGAGGAAGGATGTGGACCAGCTGAAGTCCACAGACTTTACTTCACTATTTGAGTCAGCAGAGGCTCCTAAGTTCCCAGTGCTGATGTCCCAGCCAGTTCTGTTATGCCTCCGGCTACCACCGGAGTTGAGACTTTGGAGAATGTGGTTGCTGTTGAGTTAGAGGAGAAGACAGATAAGAAGCAGCTAGATGTCTAAGAGGCGACCATCTATGGAGACCTGCCTGATTTAGAGGAGACGATAAATGACATCGCTGACAGAGACTTCCATGGCAGGCTCTAGTGGAGCCAGTGTTGATGTTACCTCGGGCACTGATGCCCAAGATCAGAGTGTGACCTCAGGTATTAATGCCCCGACATATAGAGCGACTGTGTAGACAAGATCATTCTTTACACCCCTCTCTTTTGTTTTTGTGATTTCTTTGTTTTTAGTCGCATTAGAGGACAACTGCTTTTCTTTTGTGGGTAGGATGAGGTATTTCCATACCTACCTCTTGTGTTTTTTATTTTGTTTGTGAATACTGATGAATATTGGGTTTTGTGTTTTAATTAGCTTTGATCTTATCTTGTGGATATTTGAGCTTGTGGCTCCTTATTTTAAATGAAAATGGTTTTGACCCATTTTGAAAAATTGTGTGCCACCTCTTTTGTGTGTTATTGTGGTTGTTCTTATACAAATTTGAGTATCGGTTATGATCAATACCAATGACTTGAATAGTGCTCTTAATTGGACAAAATGAATGTGCGGCTATGATGAGGCCAAATGAAGTTGCATAAATAATATGTGGACTTTTTGCATCTCGTTGTGACTAGCCGGTTATCGAATGGAGTCTCTTGTGATGAACATTGCACACTAGCTCGAATGAGTCTCGTTTGATATTGGTGACAATGTCTTGTGTGATGAGGTTACCTTGAACATTGTGTGATGACACCTAGAATTTTCCCCATTGGTCTTGTTGACTTAGTGATGCAAGCTCTTGAAATGATCTTAGGCAATAATTTTGAAGAGTGAAACAATTTAACAATATACCTCTTTTGTGGCCAACCTTGTGAGATGTGTTAACCTTGCTTGAACCCCTTTGAGCCTTATCATTTTCTTGGAAGAAACTTGAACAATTGTGACCCCTCCTTATCCATGCACTCATAACTCTCATGAAGTGTGGTTTGTCTGAATAGCCAACTTAGGCCAAAAGCCTAAGTTGGGGGTGTGTTGAAAAGAGAATGTAATTCAAGAAGTGTGAATAATCCCCCTCTTGAGAAATGTTCTTGAAAAAAATGGAACCCCTCCATGTAAAAAAAAAGAAATGAAGAAAAGAAGAAGAATGAAAAAGTTGTGAAATAAAGTGGTGAAAGTTGCAAAAGAAATGGGGTATCCGGTACTCCATTTGAAGTTGAATAATGGGGGTGAATTATGAGCATGATCAAAATGTTAAAGAAAAGGAAGAAAGG
>JAJOOR010015098.1:0-27086 GCA_036250505.1 Solanum acaule
TTCCTTCGAACTTTGCTATTTTATTATAGTATTCTATAGGTAAATGAAAAATATATAAATAAATATTCTTCAATTTGAAAGAATATTTATTTTACCTATTAACACAACAACAAAAATTACTAACTTTGCCAAAAATAAGATTAGGCACACACAAACCAATATAATAATTTGCACGTCTACATGGTAGGCTGCACTCTCGATTAATTTTACATGGTCCCAATGTGAGGCCACATACTTCCTCTGTACCATTCACATAATTTTCTACATACAAAAAAAAAAAGAGTTAGACATAAGAAAAAAATTATTATTAAAAATATGTATAAATTATCGTAGTATTAAATGTAGAATAAAATTATAATATGTACCTTCGATTTGAAAAAGAAGAATAGAAAATAAAATAAAAAGAAAAGTTTTGTATGAACTCATTTCCTCTTTGTATAAATGTATGTAATGCTATTCAATATAGTTTTGAGAGACAAAATTCTGAGATTTGTTATTGATTTAGTTGTGGAATTTATAGAGAGTTCAGTGCATAAATTTTATGGTAAGGTGAATATTTTATCATCGAATTAGTATTATATAACTCGACTAAACAGGAAAAAATATAAAAGTTAAGTCAAAGTCATAGTCAAATTAAAATAAAATTCAGAAATGTGGGATTTGTTATTGATGTAGTTGTGGAATTTATAGAGTTTTGTGCATAAATTTTAAGGTAAGTTTAATATTTTATTACTGAATTAGTATTATATAACTCAACTAAACAGGAAAAAATATAATGAGTTAAGTCAAAATCATAGTCAAATTAAAATAAAATTCAGATGCATTGACCAAGTTTAATTTTTGTCATCACCATAGCAGCAAAAGTGACTTGAGAAAAACACCCCACCTTTTTTTTTGTTTAATAGAACAACACTAACCAAAAAATATAATTAAAAAATTAATTTGTCAATAAATAAAAAAAAACATTACTAATCTTATTTATTGATGATATAATAACTAACAACTAATTATCAAAAAAATCATTGATTATCATTTTCTACAGAAAGTCAAAAATTGTGGATTAAAAAATTTGATAATTTATTTTTACCATGTATATAATATTATTTAAATTTCTACCTTTATCGAAAGAGATAAAAATATAATGAGTTATTTAAAGAAGATTTATTCTTCTATGATAATTTCTATAATTCATTATAACTAATTTTCTTGTCCCTAAACAATCCAAATAAACAACACAGGATAGTTAACTTTTGAACATCAATGTTTATAGAATAACATTGCTATATTATGAAAAAAAAAAGTGTCAAATAATTTTGTCGTTAATATTTAAAATTACTATTAATTTTATTTAGCCACAAATTATGAAAAAATTATTATCAAGGGCGTTTCAATGGAAGATTAGCAATAATTTCGTAGCTAATTTTTTCTGTTAATAATTATCCATGATTAATTTATTCTTAATCCCTGATTTATCAATTGTTCATCAGATTTTATTTATGTTGTTCATCATATGATCGTCAATTTTTTTTAAGATTAAATGTGTTACAATTGAGCAAACCCCATGTCACCATTAAAAAAAGGTTGAACCCATCGGTAGCCCCCTAAAGTTGACATCAATTTTCACTTAGACACCTCAACTAAGCTTTGTTCATTTTAGACACCTCATGTTGAGTCCCGCTGTGTCATTTTGACACTTTCTGCTGACTTGGCATATTGTGTGTGTTGCACCCATTTTGAGCGCGTGAGGGTTTTTTTTAAAAGAATATTCATCTTCTTCTTCACTTTTTAGCCCTACCACTTATTCCACCTTCCACCATGAAAAATCATGATAAAAAACCTTAGAAAATATGAAAAAATAAAATAAAAAAACTATCACACTAATTTTAAAAACGTTTATAAGAACGAAATTTCTAAAAATCATCACACTAATTTTGAAAAGATTTTTTAGTACAAGACATATTTTTTTTCTTCAAAAAAGTAGAAGAAGAATGTCATATATGATTTTCAAAATCAAATTCACAACAAAAAAAGAAAAAAAACCTAAAATCTAATGATTATTTTTTAAAAAAATTTGGAAGAAGAACCAAAAAAGGGCTGTAGGGTTGGGGAGGCAAAAGGGACGTAAGGCAGATGGGGTAGGGGTGGGGTGATGTAAGGTGGGTAGGATGGTAGAAAATAAGTAATTTTTATTTATTTATTTTTGCTGAAAAATTAGTTGCTTTTTAATAATTTATTTTAAAATTATTTTTTTTACACTCAAATTTCACATGTCAACTTTTAATTAGTCATCATGTCATGTCATTCGCAAGTTTTTACACACACTTTGTAATTTTAGCTGATTATCAAAGGTGTCAAAATGACACAGCGGATTCCTACTTGAGGTGTCCAAGCAAAAATTACTGCCAACTTTAGGGGCTGTCTATGGGTTCAACCTTAAAAAGATGTAGATTATAACATAATACGTTATTTGTTTTTTTATAAATATTTAGTAGTGATCACCTAGATTTTCCTTTATTTTAAACTATGTATTCGATAGTTCACATTAAATGAATTCAATTTATTATGACTAAGTGATTTAATAAATTGAAATATTGAATTAATTAATTATGACTAAGTGATGAAACTTTATGTGTAAACACATGATATGACTTTGTTGATTTGATTAAACATTGAAACCAGATAAGTTTTTAACATTAAATATTTTAAATGGAAATATTTGTGGAGGACCCGCGAAGGTGAAAAAGTTAATTGAGCAGATGAGCTCCCAAATGAAAAGTCATTTACCTCTCTAATATGATTTGTAAGCTAGTTAAGGATAACGTGCCTTGTCTTTCACCTTTATTTTTCTCTTCGAGGTTCTACATTTGTTTGTTGTAAGATGCCAAGACAAGTTTTGTTTGAGATATTACGTTATCCAAGTAAATATCATATTGAGAAACAAAAAAGAATCATACATTATTAAGAAATTTAATATCGGATGAGTTCAGCCATACATTATTTGAACCTCATGCAAAAATAGTCGAAGTTCAATTTTATATGACATGAACTTCATATAAAAATGATTGAAATTATTAGCTTTCAAATTATCTGAAGTTAGTTTTATAAGCCAAATTTTAGACGCGTATGTCTGAAAAATAAACTCGTGTGCCTAAAGTCGATTTAAATGTAATTGATCATCTTACAAAAAAAGTATGAATTTCAACTACGACTTAAATAGGGTCATAATATTGGTTATCTATGGATTTTTCCAAATAATTCTGCATGTACAAAATTGAAACTCATCCATTTATATCATGTTGGGCCAACTTATTCCTTTGATCTTGGCCCATAGATTGCCCAACCCATAACTTTATGGCCCAACAACATTTTAACAAATGGCATTTTGATGTTAGATTAAAGAAATTTATAAGAAATCTGAATAATTTTAAATTCGCATTAGGTAGGCACATTAAGAAGGTTATAGTGTTTTTTACTAAAATGTTCTTCATTTGTAGGATATAAATTTGGGTTACCTACACACATTGTTTACATCAAATCGTACTATTTTACCATAATTAGGTTATAACCTAAGATGAGAATGTGTATTAATCAGCTAATATGATTTAGTGATATAAAAGTATATCTTAACATGTATGGATATATATATATATATCGAATTAATATAAACATCAAGTGTGAGAAAATTTTACTTTCGAATCTTGATTATGGGTGAAATTTCAACCATCACCCCACCCACCCCAAACAAGGGTGTTCATGGTTCGGTTTGTATCGGTTATTGCTTAAAATCAAAATCAAATCAATTTAGTCGATTTTTAAATTTCTAAATCAAACCAAAAAATAATTGTCAGTTTGGTTATTGTCGGTTTAGTTCGGTTTGATTCAGTTTTTTTGGTTTGAATGTAATAATTTGTTTAAGGACGTACGTATCTCGATAGATGCAGACATCTAGTACATGAACAATCCATAGAAAACCTAACGTATGTGGATTTAATTAAACAATTAAACAATACTAGAGTTATTATTACATGAACATAGTGATTCAATTAAGAGAAAGTGTGACTATCTTATGTGTAGGTAAAGACTAAAGAAATGAATTTTGATGGACTTGGATTTAGGATTGTTATAGTTGAGCTAAAATTTTATTGTTGGGCTTGAGAAAATGGTAAAAGTTAACGACTTAAGTTAATTAAAACTTAACAAAATATTTATATTTTATTTATGAATAATATATAATCTCTCGGTTCGATTTGGTTATTTTTGCGGGTTTTTTTAGTAAAATCAAAACCAAACCAAATAGCATCGATTTTTAAAATATAAAAACCAAACCTGACCAAACCAAATCAAATATCAATTTTTAAATAGGTTTGATTTAAATTGAGGCTCAATTTAATTTTTTAACCATAACCATGAAAAACCCTAAATCCCCAAATGGTGTATCTACTTCAAATGTTATACAAAGTCCCCTAACTAATAGAGAAGAAAATGCAAAATGTGAATGTATGTATCAACTAAACAATTAGGGGAATTGTACTTATTAGTCTCTCACATATTAATTTTTTTTTCTCAATGTATATGATACGGATTTTTTTCTAGTGAATTTAAAAAAGAATATACATTTACTTATTTGATAAATATTTAATGACTATTAATATTTTATCCATGTTGGATCCCACTTATTTGACAATTTTTTTTTATAAAAATGTATTATTCTACTCTCTTCGTTCACTTTTACTTAGCTTGTCTAGTATTTCAAACTAGTTTTTCACTTTTAATTGTCATTTTTAACATATCACGAAAAAAACAATTATGTTTTTCCTATTTTACTATTTACATTAATTACTTAATTTCTCAAATAAGTGAGCATTTTCTAAGAACTAAAACTATACATCAATTAATATGAATATTAGGATAAAATATTTATATTACTCATTGTGCAAAGTCTAAAGTGGATAAGTAAAAGTGAACTACGAAAGTATTTAAAATTTCATTTATTTTAAAGATAATTTTAAAATATTAAAAAGTTTTCTCATATTTCTTAAATTCCGTGTCCAACCAAACTATATCACATAAATTAAAACTTACGAAGTAAGTACTACTCCTATTTTTTGGGGGGGCCTATTTTTAGCCATTTTCATACTTTTGAGAATCAGATTCTTCTTCATCCTAACATTGATTTCACATTTCCAATTGAATCCACTTTATAGGCTTTTTTTTTATCTTTAAATTCTCCCATCTCAATCAAGCACAAACATTGATTCACTATATTTGTGAAAGAAAAAAGGAAAAGTGAACACTTATATACAATAACATGGCATAGAAAATGGGCCTAAAAAGATATGAGTAATTTTTCTCTATTTATCTTGATTTTATAAATAAGGTTAGTTGATATTTGTGTTAATAAAAAGTAATGTACATGCGATAAAAAAATTATATATATGTACCACGTGAAATATTCAAGGTACGTATAAATTGCTCTGATACTAATTACATAATATAAAAAAGGTGTAGGAGATGAGGCTATAGACATAGAGTTGAACATAGTAAAATAAGAAATTGAAAGATTTCGTTGAAATTGTTCGTTTGGAAATTTCCTGAAAAGCTAATCATAGGTTCTTCTCTCCATCGGAACAATAGGGTTGTTATGCTTATTAAGTAAACTTGTTGAATAGATAAAATATAACCAAGGTATATCTTTTTTATCAGAGGTTGAATCGGTCATCAGAAGAAGATTTAGGCCAAAAATTAGGATACATTCTGGGAAAATCAAACTTCCATCAAAGAGAAGCAAATGAAAGGTGTTCATAAAAATTCTCGTAGAATCGAGAATGAAGTTTTCATTCTGTACATGCCAGATCATGAATTAGTAAGGAACCTAGCTTGTACGCTACATGGGTTCATGTGAGTGAAATTTTAACCGGTTACTTCAGTACTCAAATAACTGTTTAGTAAATGATTCTCTTTTTTTTTTCTCTCGCAACATATACACCTTTAAACTATTATTTAAAGATCTATATTGAGCAGATTGAAAATCTTTAGATCATATCTAAAATTTGTATAAGTTATTATAAATGTTAGATAATAATTTAATATTTTATTTATAAATTTATTTAATATATAAAAATATTAAAACCAAGTCTAACGTTATCATAATCTTTTTTTTTTCAAAGATGGGGTCTTTTAATGTTAACCATTTAGAGCATTTTGTATTGTTTCACCCTCTTTGTGAAAAAAGTCAATAAAATAGAATAGAATAAAAATAAATATTGTATGTTTAGCATTTATTCTCATGGGAAAAATGGGGGTATCTACTAAAATAAAATAAAATTATATATTACGAAAAATAATAAAAATATAAATACACACTTTCCTAGAAAGTTAATTTGCATAGACAATAAAACAAGTGCACGAGTCAATGTAAAATAAGACTTTAATATATTTGAATCGTTTTATAAAAAAAAAAAAGAAATTCATATTACACCGCTCTTAAGTGATAGTTCTTTTTATGTTATTATTTTTTCATAAAAATAAATAAATCATCTGATATAATTCGTTCTCAATGGCATTACTAGAGGGTGTCAACATGATGAATCAAGCTTCACAAATAAAGTACAAATTTTGTGAATATAGTTAAACTCTCGAATAACGTATTATACATTTATATGTCCAAAAATAATACAAAATTCTGTAACATATAATTAATATGCACAGCTCATTCTGAACATATTGATTCTAAATTTTTTATTCAGAGCCTACTACCGTAGGACCATTTAAGTGTGATTTAAATGGCTAGAAATTGGCAGTACAAATTTGGTACATTTTTTGAGATGTAGAAATAAATTTTAGTCACCATTTTTGTCGGAGTCTCAAATTTAAGTTTTGAATATAATTTTATTTAAAAGAAAAATAATTTGACTCTCAAGTAATCTTTTTAATATTAATTTTAATTAATTAATTTCAAAACAAATATCAAACATCGGATTTGAAAAATAATAAAACTGTGTAGACATGGTGTGGCTTTTTATGTGAGAGTAATAAAGGAGTGGAAGGTGCATTGTAACAGTACTGTTTACAATATAATTGGTTGTACTATAGGTGGAATATTTACTATTTCAACTACCTAATAGCAGTGGCCAAATATTATCTCAAAAAAATATATCATATAATTCCCTAAGTCCTAATTAATTCCTAATAGAAAGTTCTTTTTTTTTTCGATTTGACTAATTTAAATTAACATCATAGATTTTTAATAGAAGATATAAAAGTTATTATTGATCAAATTGATTTGAATTTATGTCATAAAACCTTAGAAATCAATTCCTTTTCTTTGCAAGAATTTCGATTGGTGATTAGTTATCGATTTAATTAATTCAAATTTACACTGTTAAAAGAAAGTTTCCCTTCAATATTTAAAAATGATTTGACTAACTTAAATTTATGTCATAAGAAGTATATTATTAAGGAGTGTGGTTTAGTTAGCTCTTCATGATGAAAAGGTTTACGTTCTCAGAACGCAAATTCTAAACATCTGATAAATAATGAAGTGATATTTATCATTTCATTTTCACCGCACTACATGTTATAACAATCATATAAGTGTGTTTGTGAGAGCTTTAGGAATGATTTTTTTTTTGAAACGTTTTCCTCTTATTTGTAACGATCCGAACCTTGAGTTTAGGCCTCACCCCCATCATTTCTAAAAAGATGTCGATGTGCTTGCCTCACCCTAAAGAATAGGGGGTGTTAAAGATATGATTAGGTAAAAAAAAAGTGTATCCTTTCAACATTTTAAACTTTTAGACAAGCTGGTCGTGTAATTTGACATAATCCAACACTTCTCGACTAAACCACCAAATTCAACATCAAGAAGAGCATTAGAAGGAACCTGTCAATCATAAGCAAATAAACACCACTGCCATGTGCCTCTTTTTCCTTTTGAAGTTGGAAATGCAACGTCTGCAACAAAACGAGATTGAAAGAATAGGCGACATACTTGTATATAAATTGAATTATTTATATTCAAAAATTAAAAAAAGGGCATCTCACAAACTAATCCAATCAAAAGAATACATTGTAGAAATACACAAAATGATAAATAAAAATAAATTAACAACATATATCCGAACCATCGTTATTTAGGAAAAACAAAACTTTGAGAAAATGTTGGGGCCACTGTCCCGCCAGGGTGGGCCAGATGCCGCTAGGGTGGCAACGCCACAACAGGGTAAGTGTTGGGTTCTGAAGGGTGATTAGGGCGTCATGAGGAAGCGTACAATTGCAAATCATATGTTTGATAAATCAGACGACAAAAACTTATACTAAAAACATAATATTATTATATAAAAACTATTATAAGAGAAAAATATTAAAACTATTGAGAGAATAAATCTCTCCATAAACTAAACTCTTAAACGTCTACATTGTGGAAGCTATTGTGTTCTTGATATGAGAAGAGGGGTGTTCAATTTATAGATCTCCTAACTTTTCCTCTAAGGAAATAATAAACCAAATATGGAATAAAATTATATTTTCCTTTCAGAAAAAAGTAAAAACATTTATGGTAATGTTTTGTCATTTCTTTTAGGAAAAAATAAACTTCAAATAAGGTAAGAAAATCAGGGCAAAACCCTAACAAATTTCCCCTTTTGGCTGGATTTTCTTGATAAAACTTGATCTGTTTTCTTCAATTGCATGATAACCTTTGTTCTTCACATAGTTTTCATCACTGCTACTTGCCATGATTAAAAATAAAGTTTAAAATATATGGGTTAAAAATGGTTTTAAAATATTTCATTTTTATTTTTAAAAATTGCAGCAATAGATATGTTGAAATATGGTTAAAACTTCTTCTCCACTTGTAGCTTGACAAAAATCGTCATTATCATCAAATTTGTTGCAAATTGATTTGAAACCACTTGAGCCTTTCTTCAATCTTGTTGAACCATTGGATCATTGAACCATATGCTCTGATACCACTTGTTGGGTTCTGAAGGGTGATTAGGGCGTCATACGGAAGCATACAATTGCAAATCATATGGTTGATAAATCAGACAACAAAAACTTATACTAAAAACATAATATTATTATATAAAAACTAATATAAGAGAAAAATATTAAAACTATTGAGAGAATAAATCTCCCCATAAACTAAACTCTTAAACGTCTACATTGTAGAAGCTATTGTGTTCTTGATATGAAAAGAAGGGTCTTCAATTTATTGATCTTCTAATTTTTCCTCTAAGGAAAGAATAAACCAAATATGGAAGAAAATTATATTTTCCTTTTAGAAAAAAGTAAAAACATTTATGGTAATGTTTTGTCTTTTCTTTTAGGAAAAAATAAACTTCAAATAAGATAAGAAAATCAGGGAAAAACCCTAACAGTAAGTAGCCGCTAGAGCGGGATGAACGAGTCAGAATGTAAATAACGCGAAACCTTATTTTCTCTTTCTTTCAAAAACACCTAATTTAGACGTAATTCACCCTAGAAACCCTCCAAAAGCTGCTCTAGGCTTTGGAAAGAATGAGGAAGAGAGTTCTAGCGTAAGGAGATCGATGACTTGCGAATTCTTGGCCAAATTCACCGTCTTGTCGCCCAGAAACCCGAACTGAAGCTATAAATCTGTGCAACATCTTAGCGCCCAGGTAGGCTAGGTTTATTAATTAAGTAGTTATAAATTTGTTATTCACTGCGTAGTATGTTGAAATTGACAGTAGAATCCATGTATATGCTTTTTGTGCACCGAAAAAGGGTTGATGATACGTATATTCCTAAGTGTGATATTAGTCATACACCGTAGACAAAAGTCCCTATCTTTCGTGAGTTAGGGTTTGGGAGTAGTTGTGATTTCCTATTTTGTGGGGTGTTGTTAAGAGGTGGCTAGATGATATGGGTGTGTATAAGTAAAGTGTAACGGTAGTAGAAAACCTACAGAATTGATCATAAAGCAATGCATGTCAGGGACTTGAGTATTCGACTATATGTTGTGAGTAGTGTAGGTGATGGTTGTGATTTCTTGTTATGTGATATATGTTTGTTCTTGCTTCATTATGATACATGTATGTATGCGAATGTTGAATTATTAGTCTTAAATGAGGATATATGAATAATCGAATGCAATGAATCATGACTTGATTGTATGATTATGAGAATATATTTATGATTGTGATTGTGGCTTGATGAATGGATCGGGAGTTACGTTCCGACACACTAACTTGAATCGGTTGCCACGTTCCGACATAAACATGAATCGGTTGCCACATACCGACATAAATATTGGAACGGGTGTCACGATCCGACACACTAACTTGAAACGGGTACCATGTACCGGTACACTAACAGTTTGGGCTTGAGTTCCATGAGAGGACCATTGACTTGAAATATATGTGTAATTGGTCTTATTATTGATCATGTAGGATTGGGCATGTTTCCTGAATGATTGTTGGATTGTACATTATGTTCTTATAGGAAGGGATTACGATGTTGTAAGTCAATTAGAGATATTTGATTGTGTAATGAATTGTGAGTGGTAGAGTCTCAATTCGGATTGTAGTATGGTAAAAAGGGGGACTAAGGGTCCGGGTGCTATCCTTGTTAATTAGAATGTGGGCATGGACATTATTGTTGAGGCTCGGGGTGATGGTTAGTGATAGTGTTGTCAATTGGGTTTTTCCACTAAGGGAGGGGTTAGAGACAAGTGAACTAACTTGATGTTAATATCTGGAATGGTAAGAGTAGGCAAAATATAAAGGTGGAGGAGCGATTGGTCTTATTGCATGTTTCGCCAATTGATATCTTGTATTATGCAGTGGGTATTCGAGTTGACTGATGATGCCTACCAGTACGTGTGGTTTGTACTGATACTACTCTTGCTATGTCTTTTGACATAGTCTGGATCCAAATCGGTGATGTTTCATTAGGTGAAGACGAAGAGAATTTCTAGCAGCTTCTATTTTCCTTCCGCATGGTGGGAGCTGTGTCTTTGTTATCGCGTTTGTGTCATGTAATTTTAGTAGCTCTTGTACCTGTTTAGACTAGATCTCTGGGGAGTTAATTTACTTTACAAGTCTTAACTTTGAGTCGTTTTAAACTCTTGTTTTTATAAAAATACTACATGAACTTCCTTTTATTTGCTAGTTTTCTTAATCTTCTGCATGTTTTAATTATTGGGAATCGAGAATTCTCCTACTTAGGTGTTAGAGTAGGTGTATGCACGACCCGATGGGTTGGGTCGTGACATTATTGAACACTCCATGATACAAATTTAAAATAAATAAATTGATGAATATCGAATATCAAATAAATTAAATGAAAAATAATATTTTTTGCACTATTCATCCATTGATTAGAAGTGAGTAGACATGTATGAAGGACAATATAATTTCCCCTCCAACCGGACATAATGTCATTGAAGTTAAAGTTGGGTAGGTGGGGTCTTTGCAATATATCACTAAATAAAGTTAGCGTTAACCGTTAAAGATAACTTCATTCTCAGATTTTAAACTGAAAATCTCTTAATTAAAAGTAGTAGAATACACCGACAATCCCTTAAACTTGCTAAAATTTGTAATTTAGATGCTCGAACTACTACATGTTCTAATTGAACAAACTCATGATAATATATTTCATTCAACTAGACATATGTGACTCAAATTTTGAAGGAAAAAAATCTGCGAGTACTTCTTAAACCTTTATAAGTCAACCACAAAGAAATATATTACCTCCTTTAATTATATATACACATCAACCTCAATAGGAACAAATCTACAGTTTTGCATCGAGAAGCACTCTCAATACTTTAGGGTAAAGCCGACACTCCTTACCAAAAGGTAATAACTCTAGTCCATTCCTATGACTTGAACTCGAAAACTCTAGTTAAGAAACAAAAAGATACTTACCACCACACGACAATCAAATTTATGTTATATATATATATATATATGTTTGTTTAGTTCCAAGAACCAAAGAAAGGACCTCATATTATGTGCATTGTGCAGTGAAAACTAATTGCCAAAGTACTATAGCTGCAGCTGCTACTTTAGCACATGTTTCATGGAAAGTTCCATTATATTATCACCATTTATAATTCACATTTTGACAATAATAAAAAAACAAATGCTTTATTGGGACAAAGACTATAATGGGAGTTCAGTTTGACTCTCACATACATTGTGGATCTCTTTGGGGAAAAAAATTAAGTAGAAACAACAATAACAAATCACGTATAATTTCGCGACTAAATATGAAAAATATGATGTATGCAAAATTTTATTTTTATTTTTGTAATGATAGAGATGTTATTTTTGAGTAGATCCTCGATTTGAAAGAAGTGTTATCATAATGTTAGGTAGAAACAAATACTTGAAATAATTCTCTAGCTATTAACATTTCTTCTATTATTTAAATGTAAGGGAACAACAATTCTGATGCATAAATTAAATGTTCTTAAATATCTAAACTTTTAGATGACTCATTTATTTTTGTTGTAATTAATTGACAGTAATAACTTAATTGTCGCTAAATATGTTTTTTTTAAGTGACATTGAATACTCTTTGCAAATTTCATTAAATTCTAAAACGTCATTAGATCCAATGACAATTAACTAATGTCAGTAAGAATTTTAATTTTGTTAATGACTCTTTGGTATCCAATAAACAAGTACACATCCATTCTTAATTTAAACTTGTTTGTTTCTCCCTTTCGGCATGCGTTAATGGGAGAATTCTATATCTGAACATGTTACATACCAAATTTACATATAATCCACAATTTTAACATTCTTTTCACCAAAAAACTCATTATTCTCGATATCAATATTTCAACCTGAGAATTTACTACTTGTATATTTTTCATATAACGAGTATCAATAAATAAGGACAACATATGGAAACATAAGTTTTTTTTAATCCATTATTCAATATTCACTTTAGAATTCAAATTAATTAGAATTCGTGTCATATAAATTAAATTGACAATAACAACATGTAAATCTTTTGATAGAATTTAAAGCAGCAGAAGTAGAAATAGTACTATAATAATGTATAATAATTAAAAACTATTTTTAATTTGTCAACAAACTATAGGGTAGCCCCTCTATATTTAGGACTCATTAATATTAATACACATATTTTTCTCATTTATTAAAATCTGCCCCTTCTGTCCACCGACGCTTTTATAGTAACCCCACCGTTTACTCATTGTTACAACAATTGTCCTTTTTAAAATTTTAATTTGACAAATTATTTTTTCAATAAATGTTAATTTTGATTTTGAAATAAGAATATTGTTGTTTTAAACTTATATGTCCAAAATTGTCACTTCAAAAGTCAAATGAAATTTTTAGCAACAATTTAGGGGGAAAATATTTTTTTTCTTGTTAAAGAAGTAATTTTAACATGTGGATTACATACAAATATTTTATTGATATATAGATGACAGTAAAGATCAAATTTAGAATCTTTGAACTATTTGATATCATGTCAAATAATTTAATTTGTTATCTTATATAAAATAACATCCAAGTTACTTTTATTGATTAATTTTATGATTCTTACCATATTTAAATTGGAATATGACCAAAACTTTATAGAATATGTTACTTTTAGTGGAAAAGAAATTTGATTAACCTAATAGATCCCTACAAAAGTAAGGCATGGATTGGAAAATTTGATAGATTTTGTTCAAAATTTTATATATAAATTTTAAAAATTAAAATTATATTTTAATTATTTAAGATTAATTTAGAAATCTATAATTTGAAATTCCAAATTTAGGTTAATCAAAATTAATTTAAAAATATATATAAACTTCAAACTCTGAATTCAACCTTGATAGAAATTAATCCAAAAACCTATAGACTCTAAATTATGATTTCGAGTCTCCTTGAAATTGACTCAAAAACTTATAAACTTTAAAATTTTAATTCGACTCTCATCAAAATTAATCTAGAAATTTATCGATTTCAAATTCTAAATTCAACTTCAATCAAAATTAATCTAGTACCTCCAAATTTTAAATTATGATTCCAACTCTGATCAAAATTAATTAAGAAATCTAAAAACTACCAATTATAAAATCAACTTTACTTTTAATTTTGAATCTTACTCTAATCGAAATTAATCTAGAAATCTATCGATATCAAATTCTAAATATAACTTGAATCAAAATAAATCAAAAAAATCTATGGACACTAAATTTTGAATCCTATTCTAATTGGAGTAATATTAATCTAAAAATCTATAAACTTCAAATTCTAAATCTGATAAATATTATACCTACAAGTCCCTACATTCATTTCCATCACTAATTACACCTTTGTAGAAAGAGACAATAGAGAAACTTCATACACATAACTTCCATATATTATATATATACATGGAGGTGGAAGATTGAAAGCTACTTAAAGAGAGAGAAAAAGAGAAATATAGAGAGAGAAAGTGATAATATGGGTATGGGATTTATACCAAAATCCAAAGTAAACAACACCAATAATAGTGAAAACTGGGGAATGGGTTTTCTATTCATTTTCTTCCCAGAAGAAGAAGAGAAGAACCCCAATTTCTCTTTCAAAAATTCTTCATCTTCGTCTTCATCTTCTTCATTGTTGCCTTCATTTTCATTCAAATCGATTAATGCAATTCGTAATCGTTCCAGTTCATCTCATCTCATCTCAAAAGCACAATCCACAATTTCAATTTGCGTATTATTGATTTTCTTCACTCTTTTACTCTTCACTCTCTCAACTTTCGAACCCACGAATTCGTTAAATCAAAAACGAAAACCCCCAAATCTTAAATTCCAAGAGAAATTGATTTTCCCACCTGCATTGCAAGGTATGGGTTCGTTGTATCGAAGAGGGACAAGGGCTATGAATGACCTAATCGTAGCTCATGTAATCGAATCCGTAACGGAGATCGAGCTGAAAATGTTCCTCAGACTACTGCACAGATCCGGAATCACTTCAAAGTCAGATATATTGTTCGTATTTTCATCGAAATTGAGCTCATTTGATCACGCCATTGTTGAAGAGAACAAGTCCTTTTTGAAGCTCATCAATGGCTACTACAAATACAATAAGGAGGAAAAGAAGAAGAATTATAACTCAAGTTCTGACCCGACCCGCTTTATGAATTCAAGTTTTGACCCGACCCAGTTCGTGATTTCGAGTAAGAAAGAGAAGGAAAGTGGAGAACCCATTTGGGGTAAGAAAATTCGGATTTATGAGGATTTTGGTAACTCAACCGAGTTAACTCTAACTCGGTTGAGTTATGGCTCGGTGGTGGGTTTTGATATGGGTGAACTTGACCCGGAGAACTCGTTATCCGGGTTCTTGGATCATGTTCCAATGAGTTTAAGAAGATGGGCTTGTTACCCGATGTTATTGGGTCGGGTGCGGAGAAATTACAAACATGTCCTTTTAGTAGATGTAAAGGAACATCTCGTACTCGGTGACTCACTTAGCCAACTCAAGAATCGTAGTCCGGAGTCCGTTATACTAACCACATTACCTACTCGAAAAAAGAACACGGAGAAAAAACCCGTTAACTCGGGGTTTGTATTCGGTGGGGTACGTGGAGTGAGACGATTGGCGAACGCGATGTTAACGGAAATCGTTCGAGCTATAACGCAACATAAGAAGAGAAACTCGGTGTCCGAGTCAACATTGTTCAACCAACTCGTTTCGAATGAATTTGTGTTGAAGAATGTGAATTTGATTGTATCAGGTGAGTCAACTAATGAACTGAGTTCACTCACCGGGTTGATGAACTCGAACTCAAAATCGGGTTCGAGTTCATTTTCTATTTCGAAATTTCCTATTGTTAGGCGTGGGAATAGTAATTTGGATATTAGTTATGTTTTCAAGAAGTATTTATGTTCTTCTCCTTTGGATTCTATAGCTTATAGTGATTGTTAGTAGTCAAAAGAAAAAAGAAAAAGAAAAAATATCCTAGGTTTATATATATTTTTTGTATTTTTTGGAGAGGTTTTGTAATATTTTGTTCATAATACAATTTGTCAAATAATATTTTGATCTTAGTGTTGAACTTGTAACATCTTTTTTACTTTTTTTTGTTCTCTTACGTTACTTATTATTATGAAGAAAGACGAGGAGAAAAAAATAAGCGATATTATGAGTGATGTTATTAGAATTTTTACTGAAATGAGTCTTTGAAAGCGAGTGTCTTCGTCCTCACTCTCATAGAGAGAGGATAGACAGGCTACTTAGTGACACTTTCGCGACTTGTGGGAAGCGATAAAGAAAAGGGGATCAATTTAGACTCTTTCTATTTCATTTTATAGTCTCTCTAGCAAGTATTACGAATCTTCTGTCCCACACATCTAATCAGATCGCTTGACTATTAATTGATCTAATTTAGTTATTTAGGGTCAGGACTTGCATAACACCAGCTGTTTTTTTTGTTTTTTTATTTTTTTTGGAAATTTCTGTTGGTAGTTAATTAATTTAGAGAAGAAATTTAACTATTCCAATATGTACAGAGTAATTGCAGAATTTAGTGAAGGGAACTAACTTCCATTAAATGCATTGGCATTTATAAATTATTATTTTTGGCAGAAAGTCTGCTGTTATTCTTAATGAGGGACAGTCTAAGGATTTAGCATTTTATAGAACTCTAACTATAGCTTTAATTCTACTTCTAGGCTTTTTGTTTTATCCAACTTCATGACATATATTGTCTCGCTAGCTTTAGCCCTACATGCTTTTGTAAAGATGTAATACTTGAGTTTAACTCAACCTTAAAGCTAGCTCGTGAGGGGAGGATTGCTCAAGTTCAAATAAGGAAACCATTATTCTATTTTCTAACCAATGTGGGATTTTTATTCACTCTAACACCCCCTTCACACCCACACTCAATTGGAGCATGGACCAAGAGTCTAAACGAGGATGGACCTGACTCTGATAGCATATAAAGATATGATATCTGGTCTTAACTCAACCTCAAAAGCTAGCTCATGAGAGGAAAATTGTCCAAGTTCATATAAGGAGATTACCAGTTCATTCTGCAACTAATGTGAGACATTTACCCACTCTAACAGTCTTCACGAACTTTTTCCTTGGGGCTACGCTATCGTCGAATTCAAAAGTATATGTACCATGCGAATTTATGCCCATTCTTTCATTTTCACTTTTCACTACCTTTCATATGAGGAATTTGCCTAAGACTTCATGTGCACTCTCCTTGACTCATTTCATCAGTTTGTCTTCTATCATTTTGAAACTCGAACCTTAAAATTCTAAATAAAAGTGTAGAGATTCTAACTATTTCATTACATTATTTGCGGATGGTATTAACATTCAAATGATAATACATGAAAATTAATCAACACCATAATTACCATTCTTTTTCTATAACATGATTCAATCATGGATTTACAAAAACTAATTTAACTAACTACTTATGACTGTTTCCCGCCACTCAAAAAATCATTGTTGCCCTTTCCCCTAAAACTTTAAAAATAAAAAAAATAAAAATATCACTTTTAATTTTAAAACATCCTAAAATATTTAGAAATTATTCTACTAATAAGATTATGATTTTAACATAAAGTTAACATTTTCAAATATATTTGACATTTTAGAAAATAAGTACTAGCATTTATATCAATATTCGATAAATTGAAAATAATTACTCCCTCAATTACATTTTACGTTATACTCGTTTCTTTTTATCATATTAAAAAACAAATTACTTTAATCTTTTAGTTTTACTCTTAATTATAAAGTTTTACAACCACAAAAATGATTACAATAAATTGAAAATTATAAATAATTTATTTTTAAATTATTAAATTTTGTATCCAATCAAATATCGTTTCGAAAAGCAGAAAAAAAAGAGTCATGGAGGGAATGTGAGGTAGCTAAGGCTCTTTGGTGATTGGGAAATGGGAAATACATTAATTGAAACCATGTGTTATGTAAACACATTTCCACCTATTTTTTTCCCTCTTTATTTCCTTTTCTTTCCTCACTTTTTGACTAAAAATGTATTAAAGGAGAAAAAGAAAGAAAATAATATAGGTAAAAATAATGGAGTAAACGTGATTAATTTAATTTTCATACCTTTTTACAGCTTTATCCAGCTAAACAAACAAGACTTCATTACCCCATCAACGGATGCAGGATCGAGGTCGGATGAATGAGATTTCTTTATTTTTAATATGAAATTTTAAATACTTGGATAATTAAAATTATTTTTTTAAGAGTCTAATCTAATGTTTCATTGTTTTCCAAATTGCCCAGCAATTGAGAAATAAAATGAGAGTTTAAAGGAGCTTGCTAGTTATTTAAGAAAAATAGGAAATTAAATAAAGAGAAAGGATAAAATTTTATTAATTTATTATGATTAAGTATCTAAGATGAAAATATATATTTTAAGAAATAAGGGCATATATAACTTATTTTTATAATGACAAAGTAAATAAGATCCTAATTATTTACGAGTGACAAATTTAAAAGTGGAATAATTTATTTATACCTTTTTCTCTTAAAAAAAATAATAAGTAAAACAAAAAATATATAAATTTTATTTTTAAACTTCACTATTCTCTATGCTGATCTCTCTTTCCTCGAATGATCTAAATTATTGTTATTATTATTTTATTTAGTCATTGAGATTAACAAAAGAATTATCCCTTGATTACGCAAACTCTATTAAATTAATTGCATCTCAAATATATTTTATTTAAAGTTTTAGAAAATTAAAATACTAATTGTTACTGATCAAATCTTTGCACAACCCAAGTCAACTTTCAATATATTAATTTAACTATTTCCTCGACCCCACAAACTTTAATATTATAAATGATGCTTATCATGCTATATGTTGCTAATTAGGTCAAACTACAATGACAAGAGGTGAAGGAAAGATAATAATATATTGTTAAACGCCTTTTTGGCTAATTAGCACTAGTTAAGCGCTAATTAAGGTTAAGGCAGGAGGCGGAAGGGATTCATCTGAACTCCCCTCGTCGGAAAATCACACGCTATATATAAAATTAAATTTGAAAAATATTCTATCTATATCACTGGTTAGGACACATCATGAATTCGAATCCAACTACAAATAACAAAATTATATTAAAATTTAATAAAAAAATAAAGAAGTGAACTCATTATTCACCGACTCATAACTTGTTTGGATGATTGTTATATATTGTACTATTGTGTTGTATCGTATTATTACTTTAAATACATTATATATTTATTGTTACTTACATATTATTGTATCATATTGTTAAATATTGTTAGATAACAAAGGAAAGTATCGAACGATTGATCTGGCATGAGTGCGTGCGTCTTTACCTTATTGACTTCTCATTTTACTTTTACTCATTATTTAATAATTATATTTCCTCCTTTACTCTCATTTTTTTCCTCGTCCCCTGCCTTTTCTAATATTGAACATTTTTCTTCAAACTATTGGTGTGTGTCAATATGAAACGAGGAGTAACAATACAATCCATTCAAGTGTTATATATTTATCAAAATAATACTATTAATATAATATAATATAATATAATATAATATGACATCATATGCTATAAAACAATACGTAATATTCATCCAAACAAGCTATTCAAGAAATTTTTCCTCGTTCTAAATTAGTTGTCATATTTCTTTTGCTCGATTATTATTTTTGTTCTTTCCTAAAGTGTTGGCCTAGGATGCCAAATCTAATGAGTGCTTCATGATATATATTTATATCCAAGAAATAAACAAATAGCCAATAGCCACCGACAGTCATAATTGTGCCACATTTCAAACACTCAATTAATAATAAAAGATAAATACTAAAAATAAAAATAAAAATAAAAATAAAATAAAAAGAATATTAACACTTTATAATTTTTGGCTTTTTAGAGTGTGCATGTAATTGGTGGGGTCCAATTTGTTTTAATTCTTTTATTGGCACTTTTAGTCCAAGTGGGAAATATTGAGGAAGAAGATTTATTGGTTGGGTGAGACATCATCCATAGAAATTGGGATAAAAATAGATTTTTCAAAAAAAGTTTTGATTTTTTTTGAGTGGATTAAAAAAGAAGTTGACATTGAGCAAGAAGAGAACAAAATATGGTCCCTAACATATCTTTCTTCATAATTTTGTTTGGGAGAATAGTATTTTTGGTCTCTTTACTTAGGAAATATGTTATATTTGGGTTGTTTTTAAAAGTATATTATCTTAAGAGATTGAATTAGGATAGACAGTTTGTAGATAATAGAACGTTATCTTGCTCATTCCTTCATACTAGCTAGTTGTTGTAGTATTACTCTTGTAGTTTGTTGTGTTTTGATTATCATATTGTTTTGTTGTAGTTACTGTTCTTTTTTGTAGAATGCTTTGTCATGCTTTCTATAGTATTTTTGGTTTCTTTACGTAGGAAATATGTAATATTTGGATTGTTTCTTAAAAGTATATATTGCAAGAGATTGAATTAGGATAGAAAGTTAGTATGTAGTAGTACATTATCTCGCTTATTTTTCTATACTAGCTAATTGTCATAGTATTACTCTTGTGGTTTGTTGTGAATCAATTATCATATTGTTTTGTTCTGCTCCTTTCTGCGGAATCTTTTATCATGCTTTCTATAATATTTTGCTATGGATTCTTACTTTTGCTAAAAAAATAATAATCCGGACTTCTTTGAAATGTTTTACCTTTAGTCGGGGGTATCTATAAGAAACAACCTCTCAACCTCCCAAGGTAAGGATAAAACTTGCGTATATTCTATGTTTTCTAGACCTCGCTTATGAAATTACGCCTGATATGTTATTATTATTGTAATTACTGTTATTTTGTTGTATTACCCTCCTATATATGTGGAGTAATAATACACACTTTATATCACATATGGGTAATCAAATGGTAAAATGATTAGCAATTACAAGGGATTAAAATTGCACATTTAAATTAATTAAACAAATTCAATATATTTAAAAATATTGCAAGGACTTCAATTAAAAATTATCAAATAATCAAGTTATCACAATGTGTTGTTAATTCATTTTTCCTACCCTTTTTAAAAGTTGACTCAAGTTGAACTTAAACAAAAGTAAGGATTCGTATATCTGATATTTTTAATTAAAGACAAAAAAATCTTAATTATCCTACCATAATTCGAGGCCTTTAATTATATAGATATTGCATTAATCAAGTTTTCAACCGCTTGGACTGAACTGCAATTGCACTAACGATAAATTTTAATCTAGCTAATTAATAATCTTAAAGGGTCAAATATCCCCTAAACTATTCGAAAAGGTCTAGATATTACCCCGTTTAAAGTTTGGCTCACTCGTGTTTTCGTTGTCCAACTTTTCGCATAGATATGCCCTTATGGGCGTTAGTTGGTTTGCTGGACATATCCAGCTCATTTTCCATTTCTTTAAATGTCAAATGGAATTGCCATGTCATTTTTACATTACCACATGACATTTATATGAAAAGGTAAAGGGATCAATTATGCCCCTAAAATATTCGGACCCATGAACACCTATCCGACCCATAACAAAGGGGTCAATTATGCCCCTAATCCGACCCATAAATCAACCCCTCTTTTAAATAACATATCCGACCCGTATCAAAGCCCTTCTTCATTACCATCAAAATAGCACGATTTCATTTCAAAGCTAGGGTTCTTGAGAGCCCTTATTACCCCCATCGATTTCATTTTGAGAACACTCAAGAACCCTAGCTTTGAAATGAAATCGTGCTATTTTGATGGTAATGAAGAAGGGATTTGATACGGGTCGGATAGGTTATTTAAAAGAGGGGTTGATTTATGGGTCAGATTAGGGGCATAATTGACCCCTTTGTTATGGGTCGGACAGGTGTTTATGGGTCCGAATATTTTAGGGGCATAATTGATCCCTTTACCTTTTCATATAAATGTCATGTGGTAATGTAAAAATGACGTGGCAATTCCATTTGACATTTAAAGAAATGGAAAATGAGCTAGATATGTCTAGCAGACCAACTAACTCCCATAAAGGCATATCTATGCGAAAAGTTGGACGGCGAGGGCACGAGTGAGCCAAACTTTAAACGGAAGGTATATCTAGACCTTTTCGAATAGTTTAGGGGCATATTTGACCTTTTTCCCTTTAAATTATTATAGTAAACTACAAAAAATAATTTATGTCCCACTTTGCTTCAAATAATTGAGAATCGTAAAGATTTTATATGGCTTTCCCCACACGAAAACATTCAAAGAAATAAATAACAAAAACAATATAAAAAAATAATTCTAATTAGCAGTCCTAGTTGAATTATATATTGGTTCTAACTATGGACACGTCATAGATTTAAATTTAAATAAATCTTTTAAAAGATTTTATTGGAGGAACCAATAATATTTTGCCATGTTAATATACATGAAAAACAATTTAATTCATGAATTCGAATCTCATGACTCCGAAACGGCAAAATACACAACATTTGTCACTACGAATATGGTGCGTATTGATCGTCAGACCATTTGTGATGCATTCTCTAAATTTCAAGTCAATTAAAGTACGATAACTAAGTTGAGAAAAATCAATATGTATTAATACACACGAAAAACAATAAAATGTATGAACTTGGATTTCATGACTCAAAATGACTAAATAACGGATGTTAGTCACGTCAAACATACATGATAAATATTGATCACCAGACCATTTTTCATGGACCTAGTAACTTTCAGGCTAATTCAAGTCGCCAACATAATTCAGAAAAATCAACATATACTAATACACATGAAAAAAAATAATCATAAATTTGAATTTCATGACTCCAAAATACAATAATAAACAATATTTGATATGACGAATATGATAAATATTGGTCATCAAATCTTTTCTAACGGATCCACTAAATTTCAGGTTAATCAGAAATTTTCAATTAAATTTAGAAAAAATAGCATATAGTTTAAGCCCTATGATTTAAGGTTCAAATCAAATGCCGTACTTATCAAATTTTTAAATATTGATTTTGATACATGATTATGACATAACATATTATATATAAAAAAAAATAAAGAGATGATTATTGATTTTATTTTCTTATTTTTATTGTTTGGGAAGAAGATTCTTTCTACCATGTTAGAGAATTTTAATACGTAATACCAAAGTCCTTATTATATTTAATTGATTGTATGATTGCATGTAATTTGATGACCGCCACGTATCTCTATTCTATTATTATTCGACTAGGTAATTTATTTGCGTTTCGCGCAGGCATAAATAATTTTTCTAATCTTTTGAACAACCTTTTCAATAATCGACTGTTATAAGAAAAAAAAAATTAGTAGATTTTAAAAACATTTCAACAGAAATTAAATGATTTAACATTATCACATATCTAAGAATTGTAAATATATAATGAATGATTAAAAATATCTTCATATCTAATCATTTTTATCTTTTACATAATTTATCATAATATATGTTTGATGATATAAGTGTCTTGTTAAAACTTAGTGATGTTTTTATGTAGCGATTAAACACCATTTTTTTCTATTTTTTGTACATGAAAAATACAGAATCAGATAATTTTATTGTTAGAATAACTCCTAGTGAAAAAAAAATCATGTGAAAGTTTTCGATAATCAATATTAGTTATAAATAAGTTAAGACCGTTAAAATGTACACCACAAAAACATAAATAAATTTTTTTGGAGACAATCTACTTGTCTGAGGTCAAACGTTTACCACTTTTCGTTATTGTTAGTTTCTTACTCTACAAATATTTATAGAAGGAGAAAAATAAATTTGAAACAACAGCAAAATAATATTGTTAACCCTTTTAGAAATTCATTCTTCATTAAATTGTTGCTCTGAAGGCCCTTCTAGATGCTTCATCAATGCAACTTTACGACTTTTTCAGAAATATGTATGTATAATTGTTGCATTATGAAAGTACAAGTAGATCAAAATGTTGGATTCTAGACTCATGTTAAATAAATCTCGAACATTAAAAAACTAAAAATGAGTATAACCTAGATAACTCAAATGCTCAGCAATGACTTGGGACATGAATGACAACAAATCTATGTTAATAGCCATATCTTTTGTAGCTTAAGATATTACTTTTATTTAGAGCAGGTTTTGTTTCATATCCTTCAAATTAAGCTTGCCAAAAATAGTCATAGCTCACAACAAAAATATTTAGAAGAGCCGAATGTGAAGGAAAAAAAGAAAAACATTAAAAGGGCGAAAGTTTTGTCCAAGTGAGATCAAGTACATACCAAACGAAAAATAATCAATACAATTTTAAGGAGACAACAAAACAACGAGAAAAACTTACATTAAAGGGAATAAACTATGAGATATTCAATAATGATAACAAATTATTCTAACCAGAAAAGTTCTCATGTTTTGAAATAACATACCTCAAAAAATTGATGAACATTTCAATCAACTTTCAATTCTTAACGTACTAATAATATCCATTGATAAAATTTAGTAAAAATAGATAACAACAACATAAAACCCCAAAAATATGGGCATGCAAAGTTATTAACCATCAAAGGTTTTTATAAAGAACACAAAATCCCATCCTTGTATGTGAAGGAATGACGTTGTTGGTGGAGAAATTAGAGATTTGTAAGGGCTTTTTTTTTTATTGTACCTTCAACAATTCCAGTACAGAAAACTTGCCTGAATACTCAATTAACGTTTGTTATTTCATTTGTACTAACAAATACGTATAACAATAATTTTTCAGAAACATAAACAACAAAGTTTAAAGAATGTACTAAAAAATAACAATTAATAATATAAGCATAAATTAATGACGGTAAAAAACATACCAGGATCTGTAACAATAGAATGAAACACAATGGAAAAAGTCGAGCCCACAGAATGCACAGTGCCCCCTTAAGGAAATTATTCCCCTCTAGTACCCGAGGTTTAAAGGAATTGATCCTCTCAGGATAGAACAATTTTATTCACCAGTGTATTGATACAAAAACAATGGTGTCAGTGAGTCATTCAAAAGAAGAAGAAGAAGAAGAAGAAGAAGAAGAAGATTTTCGTTGTTTTAAAATGAGAGGAAATTCTTCTATTTATAGACAACAAATGGTAGTCATGTGAACAAATGTTTATTGGGTCTTATCAGAAGTATCACAACTCTTTGGAAAAGTTACGACCTTTCATAAAAGTCACAACTTTTCATAAAAATCACAACTTTTCATGAAAGGAAAAGGCTAGTTTTGAAAATAAAATAAATTAAAAGAGAATCCTTGTTTGTGGTGACGCCACGTAGGCAAATCTAGGGTTCTCTTTATATATATATATATATATATATATATATATGATATGATACGTATAATCTACTTACTCGACTAATTTAAATTCGAACTATATAATTTTTTATAAGACGTAAAACGCTTTCGTGTGAATATCCAACTTTTAAAAACTATTTAAAATTTAGTCAATATCGACAACTTCAATCTTGGCTTTCGTAGGATTCATTTTTTTAAATCTTTTTCTTCAAATAACGATCCTCCAAACAACTATTTATATTTTATACACTTCTATATATATATATATATATTACTATATAAGAAATGTGAATAAGCAAGCAGCACTCCGTTAACATGCTTGCTTGCTTATTCACATTTCAAACAAAATTGGGTCCACTCTTATTTATTTGCAATTGTAGTTTTTATATAGTACTCCTAGTACATATTTTTACATAGCAAAAAATATTGGGGCCCACTTGAATTTACTTGCAATTGTATTTCTTATATAGTAATACATATTTTTACATAGCAAAAAATATTGGAGCCACTTGAATACTGTCCATTTTCCTTGCAATTGTGGACTCAGTGAATATTTGCAATTTATTCCTTCTGTTCATTTTAAATTTATATGCCTTTTAAATTATTTATATGACTATTTCATTGCAATATTCATATTAATTGATCTATAATTATACATTTTAAGAAATAATTTGAAATCAGTAATTAATATTGAGGGTAAAATATGAAAAAAAACAAAAAAAAACCTTGATATGCTAACTATGTGATTTTCAAGTAAATATTAGTCCTGGAAATTTAATTATTTATTTATTACTTATTTCTATTTTAATATTTCATCTTCTATCTTACATAAAATAATATATAATTTTTTTATAATTTATACATATATTAATTATGCATGTTTCTTATTTTACATTATAAAAAAATCATGCTAAATAAGTACTGCCTAAAATGTAGTAAATATACTTATGATTTAAATTTAAACTTTTGGTTTAATTATCCAAAATTATATCATATTTTATTATTATTAATTAAGTAATACATTTGCTTATTATTTCTCGATCTTTTTATCCATAAATTTCCTTTGATTTCTAATGTTAATGTTAGATCGTTGATATTATAAGTAGAAAAAAAACAAATAATATTATAATTTAAAAATTAAAAATACCATAAATAAAAATTACGAATTTCAAATAACAGTGATTGGGCCAGTGCAAAGCACGGACTACCCATTTCTAGTTCTACTATATTATAAAAGGGAGTTTAGGCTCAATTATAATATATAATATTCAAGATTGGGACTTTTCCCAATCTTCAATATTATATATTATACTTGTGGGACTTTTAAAATTTCTACTATGCCCAAATATAATATATAATATTCAAGATTGGGACTTTCTTGAATATTATATATTATATTTATTATATAGTAGAACTTGGGCATAAACTCCCTTTTAAAATAATATTATATATATATTGATAATTATTGTAATTTTTAATACTTTTTAAGTCATTTGTAAATGATATATGTTGCTTCCTTGATTGGGACTTTTCCATTTGTAACATATATATATATATAATAATAATAATAATTGGGCCTAAACTCCCTTTTATAATATAGTAGATTCAACTTATATTATAAAAGGGAGTTTAGGCCAAATTATAATATATAATATTCAAAATTGGGACTTTTCCCAATCTTCAATATTATATATTATACTTGTGGGACTTTTAAAATTTCTACTATGCCCAAGTATAATATATAATATTCAAGATTGAGACTTTCTTGAATATTATATATTATATTTATTATATAGTAGAACTTGGG